>PELC01000122.1:0-72445 GCA_005212705.1 Curvularia lunata
GGGGGGAACGGCACGCAATGCAAACGGATGGTATAGATGTCTTAAATGTATAAAACAAACAAGAACAGAAAGTTTGGAGGGATGCGCCTCAATGAAGAAGGCGTTTTGGAACAAGAGAAAGACGTATGCGGCTGTTCGTGACCAGAAACTTTGCCATTCACTTTTTCGATGGGTACGTGCACAGTCCATCCGCTAGGAAATTCGCTGTCCGCACCGATAAGATAAGAACCTTCATCTCCGCCAAGACCTCATCAGGCCAGGGTCCAAATCAGCAAAACCATTATGGAGTCGTCCATAAATCTGCTCGATATTGTCGTTCATAACGCTGTTATTCTATGCAACCATGAAAATGCTCAAACGCCATCCCAAATGCAAACAAGAACCGAAATATGTCTCAAACATGTCTCTAATTCGTGACCTCTGAACCCTCACGTCGCTGGGCTTCCGCCGCCTTCATGGTTCGCAGTCCCTCTGCAAGACCCTGCCGGACTCCTCCAGTCACACCTGTAATCCACCATATGCTCATGTCGTTAATAGCTTGGCCAACCATGCCGTCATTCATCTGGCACACGGTTTGAGAGAACCTTAGGGTTCTTCGCCCTATGTCATCCACAGTTGCCACGCTCGTGTTGACGAGTCGATTGGTGATTTGGTGCTTTCTTTCAAACCGATAAGCACGTGCAAGGAAAAGTCGAATGTACGGCAGAAGAAATTGTATGAGAAGGAACAATTGTAGGACCAGCGTGGCCGTCACGCGGTGTAGGATGGTAGGGTTTTGTGGTGGTTTCTGTTGAGGGCTAAGACTCTGTTGCGAGGAGCGTACGAGTGCACCCGCATTTGGATCGCTCACAGCTTCCGCAAGGTCCTGCGGGAGGGCTGCCTGTAGACTCAGTGTCTCCTCTGGAGTGAGTTTTGTCGGAAGTCCTCGAAGCAGATAGGTCATGCCGTGTATATACAACTGCCGGGTAAGTGTCGCGGACGCCTCATCGGAACCACTAGTCGATGCACTTGACTCCCTGCATGCTTGGTTTAGTAGAGTTGTCCCTGAAATTGTGTAAGCAACCAAGTTTCCCCTCACAAGCACAATCAACGTACCTAGGCTAGCGTATTTCCATCTGATGCCAGACTTTGTTTCCTCAGCACTAAGGGATTGCAGCGGCATGGCTCTCGAAGATGCTTGGCCTTCAGATTCATCATCTGCAAAGTCGAGTTCTGCTCCCCCTAAAGCAACAGAAAGCCTGTGTGGTGTAATGGATCCGCTTGGGGGCATGGAGGAGTAGCCTGGCGGCGGCGTCTCAGGCTGCGGTAATTCGATCACACTGTCGGATTTGCTGCATGAGGTCCGACCTCGTACATCGCCGAGCGACTGGCGGAGGGAGGGTATTGTAGGTATGCGGCTCGACACCAGGGTGGGGAGTACGCTGTAAATCATGCTGGGCCGGATACTGCTCTCTTCCATGGGCGCAGGAGGTTCGGAATCGAGAGTGGTCACGGACAGCTCTGCCGATTCAGTCACGAGCATTTTATTGTGTTCTCACCCCACTGCGCGCTCTCAACGCTGTCGGAACGCGATCCTTCGCCCACGATTGATGGCAGGTGAGCGCGAATAGAAGTCGAGCAAAACGAAAAGCGAGAACGCCGTTAGAGAAAAGAAAGAAGCATCTGGAGTTTCTGCGGCAGCATGGCGGCTGTCCTTGTTTCGCTGAGACGGCATTATACCGAATCTGTCAAAATCTTAACCCCAAGGCCTGGAAAGGCGGCTTGCATGTGAAAGTGTTGAGCGCGCCGTTGGAACGACGCCAGTGGCCAGGGTCCTCCAATCCCGATCGCCGAGGACCCCAACCGCCAATGAACTGGAACGTGAGAAAACGTGTGTGCGATGTTCGATCTTCTTTCTTTTTCTATGCTCTGGTAAATGTTCGTATCCGATACTGGCCGTTTTGTTCAAACTCTCGGGTTCTTTCTTTTCTTTTTCTTGGAAAGTCGTCTGATACGCCACTCGACCATGTTTGCAGTCGAGTTCACATGACAGCCGATGCTGCATCCATACTCCGACCCGATCTTTTCCGTAATCTTATCTCCAGATCCCTTCTCGTATTGATGCATTCTCATACGTCACACATGAGGCCCTTGGTGTTTGCATGTGCAGGCTTTTGCGTGGTACGGAGGAGCGCGTAAGTCCGACGACCAGAATCATATGTTCGAGACTCCTCCAGTACCCTTACCCTTGTGTATCAATGAGCCAGATGTCACGAATAGCAGGAGAGCAGCCTGCTACAGATGGATCATCATGAGATGTCCCATGCTTCGCTACACCTGATTTGTATGTATGTTGATCTTGCACTCTGTACATAGTTGCAGGTGTATGGTGATCTTATCGAGATCAGATGATAGCAGCAGCTGTTCGCCACAACTTCGCAAGCGGGCCTTGGAACCTATTTTCTCCAAGGCGCCTCCATTATTTCGTCAGGCCAGCTGTTATCTTTGTTTTCTTGTGGCTTGGTAACAGTAGGAATGTCCGCGTTATTGTCTGCCACGTATTCTCAGTAAACATGTGACCGTCTGGCGACCAAACGATGAACGGAGGACAGTTCACGAAAATACCGTTGTCTTCAGTATTGATTTGAGGCGTACTCCGTTAGTGTCGTCAGACTCTTCTCATCTACACTGCAACGGATGCTCCTTTCTTACACGGTCCTGGTCGATACTGCCTCAAACCATCGGTTGATACAAGCAAGTGCATTTAACATCGTTGATAGTTTGTGGATCTGGAGGTAGCAAGAGCTGGGTGAGGCCCGTTTGACGCTCAAATAGTTGCCAATTCCCTTTGATGACTCGCTGAACTACAATGTGAGACATCCCCCAAATGCATGGATATTCTAGGTACATATGATTGGGAGAATTGCCTCACTAGGCGTCCCTTCGTGATGCTTTCATGTGAACATATCAACTGACCATTCTCCCAATCTACCTCCAAAGGTAAACATAGAACATGGAGTGTTTAGATGTTTTGAGGAGGCTGGCGCTCGGTACTTATATGGCTATGTTGTTGCTTTTTCCCCGCGTAGTTCGCCCAATGTATCAGATCACAAAATGAACCATGGAGCGGTTATGGTCACGATGGTGGCCGGGCAGTGAAGATCCAGGCTCACGGGCTCTAACGCTATGAACGGCGACGACGCGTAGCAGTCAGTGTGTCCGACCGAAGAGAAACTGCCCGATGAACCCAGATGCTGGCCAAACAAAGCCCGATGCCAAGGGATGCTGACAAAGGCGTTCCCAAAACAGATGTTTGATTGCGGCTCGAGGGAGGAGAAAGGGGTCTGGTGGTTAGATTAGCAGGAGACGCCGCCAACAAAGGACATGCCAATTGCATCGTCCACAGCAAGCGTCTGGGGAGACGAACAGGGAGCGGGTGGCTGTGGGCTAGGCTATTTGCAGCAGCGGTGTCGTGCATGGGCGATGTTGACAACAAGGGTTCGGTTGTTTGGTTGCCAGGCAGATTATTTGCGTGGTTCGCGCGACGCAGCGACGCTATCGTCGCTTCGGGCTAGCGCGCAGCGAGCAACCATCATCATACCAGCCTCCACAACAAACTCTCTCTTTCCTTGGTCCAAGACATCAGACCCTGGCCTGCAGACGCGCTCTTCTCTCGCTCAATCCGCTCTCGTACAGCTCCCTCCTGGTCTTCCGCACTCTGCATCGCACCGGCATGGCTGCTACACGCTGCTGAAAATCCCATCGACGTGCCTGTTTCGTCGCGTCGTGAGCTGCCACCACACGCACACGTGCCCCTCCCACCAGCTTTTCCCTGTACCACGACTCCCCCAGGGCTCGTCCACTGCTGCTGATAGCTACGCATGGCAGCAGTGGCTGTCCCACCCTCGCCGCAGGTTCTTACAGTCATGTCGAGCCGTCGCGTCCCTCTCGCCAATCTTCAAAATGCCACCAATTCCCCAATGCGCGCCCCAGCTATCGGAGGAAAGCGCCAACGCTCCTATGCCAGCGAGCAGCGCGATGTTACCTATGGCCAGCCCCCGCCCAAGAAGCAGATAATCGAGGTCGACGATGCTGAGGCTCGTCGTCACGGCCTCGTCCGTCGTAGTGGGGCCCAGCCAACCGCCTTGACCCGGAAGCTAGAAGCTGCGAGGGAAACAAAGGCTCCGAGCAAGCAAGCTGCACAGCGAGCCGCCCAGGACTTGGAGACGATTCGCCAGTGGCAGCGTCACTACCGCAAGCTCTTTCCGCAATTTGCTTTCTACTTTGACAGCGTCTCGGATCCGCAGAAAGACAAGCTCATGAGCAGAGCCCGAATCCTCGGCTCGGTACGCGTGCTTCACCAGTGTCTACGTCTCTGTTGCTAACGTTTTACAGCGCGAAGTCAAATTTTTCTCGCGAGAAGTTACCCATGTTATCACCACGCGCCCCATTCCTGTTGACATCGACAACAGCTCCTCAGCTCACAAAGGAACGGTCAACCCTGCCCAGCTCGAGAACAAAAAGTCCGTGTTCGATGCCGCCCTTGAGAAGTCAGACCGTGGTGATATCTTGTACAAGGCTAAGAGCCTGGGGATGAAGATATGGTCTGTCGACAAAGTGCAACGAATGATTGATACCATGTTCAACAAGGAGACTGGCGAAGATGTCTCCATTCACCCCACGCGTCAGACCACGGCTTCACAGCAGAAGGGCCGCCCTGCTGATTTGCAGAAGCTTCTTCAAAATGAGAAGATGGACCGTGACTATGTTATGGCTTCGCAGGATATGATTCCACTCCGCGGGTACTACGTCTACGTTCACGACATGGATGAGGTCACGCGACCAGTTATGATCCGGGAATACCAGAAGGTCGAGAAAGAGAAGGGCAAGTGGCCGCAGTTTCGGGCTTCTGGCAACGGCAAGTGTCCATTCGTGGAAGATCCTCATTTCGGTCGCAGACAGCAGGAGGAGCAAGAAGCGCGTCGTAGACAAGCAGCAGCAGCTCCGCGAACACGTGCAGCCTCTGCTTTGGAGGAGAAGAACGCCCTGGTTGAGAACACCAACGTTGCCCGTCGCCCCAGTGCACCTGCCACCATGACAAAGGAAGAGACGGACAATGCGAAGCCATTAGACCCTCCAAAATCCCTTCCCGTCAAGCGTTGCAATACAGCCGATGGCTCGCCGCCCCTGTTTGGCAGTGCCCAGGCTAGTATCCGAGCCATGCCTCGTTGCATCGCTGGTGAGCCAGTCGCATCTGGCTTGCACCAGTCCAACATGACATCCGCCATCCGCTCCCAAATGATTTCCTCTACTGCTGCTGCTCCTCGGGCCGGCAACAGCAAGGAAGTCAATCAGCTCAAGCGAAAAGTCCTTGAAAAGAACAGCATGCCGTCGGCGAATACGAATAGTGGCCATTCGTCCGTCACAAATGATGTTAGGACTGCGCTCACCCAGGAACATACCCAGCCCATGCGAGCGGCCAAGCGCAAAGCTCAGGAGACAATGGGCCGAATGCATGATGATGGAGACGAGGAACGACATGCTCGTAAAGCAGCAGCCCTACGCAGGCGCAAGACTGTTGAGAAGGAGTTGAAACCAGGTTACTGCGAGAATTGCAGGGAGAAGTTCAACGACTTCGACGAGGTATGGGTGGCTATAGTGGCTTCCTTGAACATATTGCTGACAGCATATAGCACGTCGTCTCCCGCAAACACCGCAAATTTGCGGCAAACGTTGACAACTGGGTTGAGCTTGATCAGCTACTCGCCCAACTTGATCGTCGGTGAGCCTCATGGCTCATGCAGACTGAACTGCCCAATATTGCATCTGTCACGGCGTAATGGATGACTCCACTAATACCCACGAAAAAAAGGCTTTCTTTTTCATCCTTTCTACTTTCGCCTTTGCGGCTCACAGCGTTCATCTGTGAGCAGATACCCGTTTTTCAATAGCATTTCTGCGGCGCAATCTTAACCCCAACTTTGGTGACCTAGCACAACCTGCTCATTTCCTTACTCAGTATAGGCCACGATCTCGATCCCTGGTGGCTAACGATACACGCGTTCCTTTGTATATACCTATTGTATCATGACCTTCGTGGTCCCTTTTGCCGGTGGTTGCAATTGCAAGCCGGTTTGTTGGCGGTTCGCGTACTTGCGCGTGTGATTGAGATAGGCGTTGGTACTACCATGGTGGTTTGAAGGACATTGTCATACTAAGAGAGGATGTGACGACGGATGAACGTGCGGATTATAAGTTTTTTGAGCCTTATGTTTTTTTATTCCTATTGTATTAGCTATGTGGAGCGTACTAGATATCAATATGAAAAGTGATATCGTGAATATCTGCGTCTGCTAGTTCTTTGGAGTGATGCAGTGAGGTGGTGGTGGGGCGCTGATTGGCTAGGCTGATGTCGATACCTTCCACCTGACTATCGTTCTTGCCTAGGCCTACTCTCCTCATTCGAGTTGCTTGTACAGACCGCGCCTCGCTTGGAGTAACTATTGGTACCTCTTCCTGTCTTTATTCATCCTTTTGGTAAATGGATTTGTGAAAGCTTTGTCTACTCATCAGAACAAGGCTTCTTACATCATGTCCGAATCACCCACCGAAAGGATACCCGAAGAAGACGACGTGACAGAAGCGCCACTCAGCATGGCGGCTTCTGTCGTTTTGAGCGATCTCCCGAAAGATGCGTCCAAAGCGCTCGAAACGGCGGGGAATCTCAATGTTCAGAAAGGTGCAGTCCAGCTCATTACAGGCCCAACGTGCCTTGACATCTACTGCTGCCCGATTCTATGATCACAAACAATCGCATTCCATGCGAAACCAGCACATTTCACTAACACCTCTTCTGCAGTCACAATCCGTCTTCAACCCATAGGCTCCGCCCCCCATCTCACTCAGCGTATCTTCAAACTCAGCACCAATCAGAATTTTGCGACTATAGTGCGTTTCTTGCGGAAAAGGCTGGGCGTCAAAGAGCACGAGAGCGTCTTTTGCTATATTGGGAGTGTTTTTAGTCCTGGGCTGGATGAGGGTGTAGGGAATCTTTGGAGCTGTTTCAAGCAAGGAGAGGAGCTGGTTGTTGGGTATGCTCTTTCGCCTGCTTTTGGGTAGTCGCACAGGGCAGTCGCAGGAGACATGAGATGAGGAATTAGTGGTTTGAACAGGTACGCCGCATCTGAACAAGAAGCTCCAGCTTTTGTTCATCGAAACGAACTAGCAGATGATAAATCGACCCTGAGCAGTACACCAGAGAACCCTAGTGAAGTATCACAAGTTCGCCTGCTTTCATCAAAAGCCCTCATCAGAGGCAAAGACCTGGTTTCAGCAAGCGACCATAATGGCCGCTGATGATAGAACAGGAAGGGCTGAATTTCTGCCGGCCCGACTAGCGTGCATGTCCGGCACATCGATAGCCCTATTGGCGTGGCTGAACGAAGCTCCCCACTTCAACACCATTGCTCAGCCACCGCCAATAAACCCCAGTGTTTAGACACGGGCTGAGGAGGCATGGGTCAGATCGCTAGTACTTTGTTTTTTAATACCGAGATGGCACCCCACCATGATTGTCAGCTTCGTTTCAACCTCGTCCCCTCCTTATTCACAGGGCGCCCGGCTGTACAAATCGCGAATACGCGTATTTACATCAATATAATTCAATCACAGGTGTGAAAGAATAGGAGGGTTGGATATTTATACCCACAATGCCATCCAAGGGAATCAAATGCTTCGCATACATTGCTGTCGACGGAGTCGAAATCGAATTCACCGTCCCAAAGCAAAGCATCACGCGGAACTCACAACGGGAATTCCTCTTTGACCACCTGGAGATCGAGTCATCGAACCTTCCCCGTTTCAAGTTTACCGGAAACTTTGAATTCATCGTTCGCCGCGATGGCCGCGAGTTGACCAAGCAATGGGTGGCCGTGAACAGCATGACAGGCAAGATAGAAGACGGAACGATGCGGAACATGGAGCAGACACCCGCTCTCTTCCCGGAAGACCTTGTGATTACCTACGGCTTCTACGATGCCGGTCCAGGCATCGCAGAGCTACCCAAGCAGCACCAGTGCTACGTGACAGTAACGCACAACTACGAAAACTGGATGCGCGATACGATTTCCCCAGACTCGGACAGGGCCAACCGCCCCTTTCACAGAATGGTCCTGCCATCCGCCCACGACATTGGCATGAACAACATGGCCTCCAGTCTGGCCCTGATCCAAAACGCTGGCACAGGTGTAATCAAGGAAGTCCTCGGCCGCAACCTCCCCCACGCCCTCTCCATCTTCAACAAACTCGGCGACGGAGCCGTCAACCGCATCGCACCAGACATCATCCGGGCGCTCGCCATCACCCAAAAAGACACGCTCGATTCCATCCTGAAAATCGGTGCTCGATACTTTGAATTCCGCCCCGCAAAGTGCCATCGCCAGCTGCAAAACATGTCTTCAATGGAAGATACCTGGTACTTCCAGCACGGCGCCATACCAGGAATGCGATACCGCGTTCTCCTCGACCACATTTCCCGCTTCCTCGTCGACCACCGCGACGAAATCATCGTCGTGCACAACCGCTGGGACGGCGTACCCGGAGACTGTCCGCGCCCCAGCGACGAGGATCTCAGTTCTGAACTCTCGTCCATCCTCTCCGACAAAGACCTGCAGGTCGGAAACCAAGACGACATGGCCCACAAGTCCATCCGCGACCTCCGCGCAGAAAACAAACGCCTCATCATCCTCAAAGACGCACCGCAAGCTTCCAACTACGACGACCTCGCCAACGCCACCTTGACAGGAGACTCAATGGTCGACAAGCTGCACTCCATGTGCGACGAGTCGCGCGGAAACCAGCCTATTACACTCCTGCAGTGCCAAGCTACCGCCACGAATATCAGAGACGTGATTATCGCCACTGTAGTCGATAACGATGTCTCTACGAGCCCCATCCTAGCCACGAAGCCCGTGTGCGATGCAAAGATCCTGCCGCTGCTGAGGGGAGACGTAGGAGGGAAGTTGATGGACGGGGAGGGCGTCGTGGTGGTGCTGAATGATTTCTTCGACGGAGCGACGGCAGATGTAGCGATTAGGATGTGTGAGCAGCGGTTGGGGTAAAAATGCGTGATGATGTTGTGTTGGAGGAAAAGAGGATAAGTGGTGATGGAAGGGAGAGCGAGTGGTGAGACAGAAAGAAAAAAGGTTTCATGGATATCCAGAAAAAATAATAATGAATCTATGGCTATAGTATAGTGTGGTATAGTATAGAGTCTATAGCGGAAGAAAAGGCCAGAGAAGGGCCAAGAAGTAGGAGGGGGGATAGGACAAAGAGGGAGAAGAAAAAGGAAAATGCGAGTAAAGTTTCAGTTCAGAAAACATCACCACCGCCACCTTTTCCCAAAAAGTGCATGCCTCACTGACCCAGATGTGTTTGGCGTGCATGCAGCGTCTAATCCCCGTAGGACATTTGCCTTTGCCTTTCCCCTTTGCATCGTTCCCTTATGCAAGATCAATGTTAGACGTCCCATGAGACAAGAGAGACCGAGGCTGCTTTCCTCTCAACTCCATACCCCCCTTTGTGTGCCATGTTCCAACTGCCCTTCTCATCATATCGCGTGGCATCGCATCGCATCTCGTCTGATACCGTCCCTCGTGTCAAAGCAGGAAAGTGGAAACACCCAAAACACCCTCCCAGTCATAACCCTAGAAGCCTCGTATCAAGCCCTTTCCAATCAATAGTCTTCTGTCGGCGAAGTTGAAATGCGAGTCTATCGCTGGTTGAAGAACCAACTTGTCCTCTTGCCCTTGTTGGACTCGTTGCTGTCACCGTCCTGCTTCTGGAGGTTGCCAATGACTGGGAGCACGGGGCCGTCTGCAACGGCGCCACCGCCGCCGCGTAGGGGTTTGGCGATGCGGGAACCGACGCCGCCGAAGCCAGCATAGGAAGCGCCGTTGGCGGGGGCACCAAGGCCGCGCGTTGAGCCTGCTTTGGCGGCCTCGAGACGCTCTTTGACGGCTGTGAGTTGAGCTTCGAAGCTGTGAGGAGTTAGAGAGTGCTTTCTGCAAAAGGACATGCTCGACATACCGATGGTTTGCTGCTGTAAGCTTCTCTTGTGAATCTTGCAATAGGTTTTCGAGAGACTGTATCCGCTCGTTGCGGGCAATGAGTTTGCGCTCGGCAATGGCGACTTCCTTCTTCAGAGAGCTGTTTTGCTCGACGAGCTGGCGCTGAACAACGGTGAGCTGCTCAAGGTTGCGCTCGAGGAACATCATCTTCTTTTGCTGGGCGCGGTTGTTTGAGGTACGAAGCACATTGTTATATTGCTCACGTGTCTCGTCCAACGAGATCTCCAGCTCAACAACCTGATAAAAATGTCAGTGTTATGTTCTTTGTCAGAAAGTCAATGCACATACCCGTTCGCACCGGTTTTGAAGATCACGCATAAGACTCTTCTTCATGTTGTCAAACTCGGCAATTTGTTGCTGCACTGTCTTGCCGTTGATGCCATTGGCAACACCGTTAGCAATGGCACCACTCTTGATGCGCTGCTGGAGGCTCTCATTCTCAGTCTTGAGCTTCTTGGCCTCCTCGGCCAGCCGTGCGGTGTCTTGCTTGAGGGTCTCAACAAGCTCGAGATTGCCCTCTTGGCGGGCCGCGTATGCGTCAGCAAGTCGCGCCTTGACCTCCTCTTTGTCTTGCTCTGAGAGGTTGCCTTCGAGCAGCTCCTCGTACTGCGCTTGCAGAGTGTCGCAACGTGCTTCCAATGCTTCGCGGCGCTTGGCATGTGCACTATCCTCCTCACTGCGTGCAGTGAGGGAAAGCTCTGCTTGTCGCACGATACCTTGGGTCTCGACAATCTTCTCACGCAAGTCTTGGATCGCATCCGGTGCAATGGCCTCGCCTGCTGAGCTCATCTCGTGGAGCTGGTCGAGTTGCTCAATGATCTTGCGAATGGCTCGCTCATTGTCGCTGAAGACCTCACCACCAAGATCAAAGCCAGCCATCATCTGTGCCATGGCCTCGGCCTTCTTCCTCTTCTTCTCATCCATGGCAGCGGACGTCTCCTTGGCGTTCATCTTTGCGTCTAGGAGTTGTTGCTTGACTTCGTCGAGCTCAGCAGTAAGCTCAGCGTTGGCCTCCTTGAGTCCGTCCATGGTGATCTGGGCCTCCTTGCCCTCGAACTGGATCTTCTCAACCTGCATCTTCATCTCGTTGAGTTCGATTGTGATTCGCTCGTTCTCCTTGTTGGTCTTGGCATCTCGGTCCTTGTAGTACTGCAGCTCGTCCTTGACAGTCTTGAGCTGATCCTCGACCTTTGCGAGCTGCGACTCTTTTTCGGCAACCTGGTCTTGCAGTTCGTTTTCTCTTCGCAAGAAGTCGTCCTTTTCATCCTTGTCCAGTGGTATGCTTGGTGTGCCCGCGCGGTCGAGATCCAACCTGGAATCGGGACGCGGCGTTTCCGAGTTTCTTGTCGATTCCACTCTTGAAGGTGTCGCTGGTCGTGCTGTTGAAGACGACTTCTTGTGAGAAACTGCACTGGTCTCCAGCGGTGGTATCCATTTTTCCTTTGGCACTGTCTCTCCACCACGCCATTGGGTGACTTCGCCCTCCAGCTGGCCAATGTAGTTCTCAAACGTGGTAACTTGACCTTGGATCTTCTTGAGCATCGCCTTGAGCTCAGCCGGACTCAGCTCAGCGTTGACCTTTGCCTTGTTCTTGATCGTCTTCGCTCGCATACCGAATCGGAGCGTACCGACTGTTTCGGCATCGTTGTAACTACTTGGAGAACAGTTGATGATCAAGGTTGTCCGCGAGTTACCACCGAGCGATTCTTGAAGAATACGGGTGAGTTTAGAGTCTCGGTAGGGAATATGTTGCGTCTTGCTGTCCGTCAAGCAGTTGATGACCATACCCAAGGCACTCAAACTCTTGTTGATCTTCTTGGCCTCTTCCAGGGTTTGTCCACTTGCACCCGTCTTGCCAACCTTTTCGGAACCTGCCAGATCGACAAGGAACAGCTGACCGCTCTTCAACGATCCCGTCTCAACATTCTTTTGGTTTACCGTCACGACGAAGATGGAATGTGATCGCGACGACTCTTGGTTCATGTTGGTTGCCGAGACCGCTCGTGCCGATCCACCCCGCCTCAGAACTTCGTAGACCTCCTCTTCGCTAGAGACGTATACCTCGAGGAGGCCTTTGACATAGACACCTCTGCTCTTCTCCTCGTGTACCGGCAGGTTGTCGTTTTGCGGGCAAAGCAAATCTCGGATACGCTCCATGTAGATTTCCATGTAGCTGACGCGGACGGTGTATTCGATGTTGCTGGGTGAGGCCAGAATGCTGGCAAAAATCTGTTGGACGATACGTGGGATGACACCCTTGTGCACCTCGTCGTCCATGTCGCTACCCATCATGGTGTAGGACTTTCCCGCTCCGGTTTGTCCATAGGCAAAGACGGTACCGTTGTATCCGTTGAGAATATCGTCGACGGTGGGGCGAATCGAGTAGTTGAAGACGTCCTCCTGGCGCGAGTTCATGTCGAAGACGCGGTCGAAGGTAAAGGCCCCCGAGGCCTCTTTCGACTGTACACATGGCAGTCAGCAAACGTTTCTCGCTGCGAGGGCAATACGCTGCCGGGCGGGTGTTTTGGCGCACCTGGATAGTACATGTGTCCTCAGAGTTGAACTCAACAATAGGCTCTCCACCGCTCGCTATCTCGACCTTGTTCTGCGGGCGGAACCGCGCCACGACTGCAGTGTGTCGCTGTCAGCAAATGTACACATAGACGACATATCTACGCAAGCAGTGTGTGTCTCTCCGGGCGTTGGCGCACCTTTGATGCTGTTGGAGCCCCTGTGGTGGATTTGTTAGCCGTGTGTGACCCCTCGTCGGTCGAGTCGGTGAAGGTGCTACTCACGACATGATTGCTGGGTACTATCGCGCAGCGGCCCAGCGGCCTCGCTCGATCGGCTCCTCTCAGGCTCTACTGCAGGCGTTTATGTGCAGGCCCGACGTGAAGTCGTGTTGTGACACCGTCACGTCTCACAGTGTCTGGGCGCGTGGCGGTGGGTAATCACAGTCCCCCGCTATGTTTAAGGGGAGAAGATGAAACGGGGACAAGTTATTCCTGCCTGCGGGGCAAGGGATCCTAGGCGGGCTAGCGGTGTCGGAGCCACAGAGGAGAGAGGAAGGGCAGGCGTGCAGGGCGAAGAGGAGGGGAGCGGGTGTTGCAAGCAGACGGGCAGCTATGCTGCTGTTACTGTGATTGTTGACGGCGGGCTTTGTCGAGGTTGCAGTAGGGTGGTACTGCGACCAGGGCCTGCAAGCCCGTCGCGGGCCTGTCTTGCTCCCCGCAGCCAACCGCCCTGACGCAGGTCCCGCCCTCTCTCGACTGGTCCTAGCACTCGGTCGCGGGCCACACACGTCTGCCATTCCAACACCTGCTGACATGTATGTAATATGCCTGTTGACAGGCGTCTTGTTCCTTCTTGGTTGATGCACCGCTGCTGTGTTGGGGAGCCTGCTGCCCCTAGAGCGCTTAATCCGCCGGGCCCTGCATCACCCAGCCAAGGCAAGTCAACAAAAGACCGTAACATGTTGAACAGACTAAGCGGTCCAGAAAGAAGAAAAAAAGACAGAGGAGAGGGTCACGTATATTCGACTACCTGAACAAAGTCGCCCGAAACCGCCAGAAATCAACCCAGACGCCACGCTGGACCAGGTATCAGGCAAAAGCCACTCAAACTGCCAGTCTAACACTTATGATATTGTCCTTGAACCACATAACTCCATACGATGCCATTATATCATGAACTTCGTGTCCCGTATTACTGATCTAGTCTTCCCAGCTCTTCTCCACCGTTTCGCGCACGCGCTTAGTGTACTCCTTGCGGTTCTCCTTGTATAGGTTTGACGCTTCGACGTTGGCTGGTGATGATGTGTTCGGGTCATTTAGCAGACTAAGCCGTTTGTCAGTACTTGTGCCCCTTGCTCATAGCGACTGCTGTGCAAACTTGCCTCTGAATACTCGTCAAGATGGCCGCGACATCGTACGTGGGTGACCATCGGTTCTGCAGAATGTCCAAGCACAGCTCTCCGGTTCCGTATACGTTGGGGTGGAACATCTGGCTGATAAACTTGACACCCGGCGGCTTGTTGGGGTAGGCTTCCTCAAAGTGCATGACCAGGCGGAACGTTCCATCTTCGAAAGGGGTATCGGCGGGGCCTATTATGACTGCGTTCCTGATCTTTTGTCAGTGGCGAAGCGTCTCCTAGGGCACAGCGTCATGTCGTGTGCTCAATGTTTGCGGTGAGCCATACCAGGTCATTACATTATCGGCAACCGGAGACGCAGATACACCAGCCGGAGGATCAGTTTGCATGCGCTGTTCCAGTCTGTTAGCCCAAAGTACCGTGTATGGTCAGGAGTCGTGTGAGCTCCCAGTATCCCTTGAGAGAGGGGGGTAATGGTTGCGCACCTTAAAGTCGCGCATCAAGCGGCGGCGGGCTGCTGTAGACATGATGGGGGTTGAAAACAGGCCGAGTCTGAATCGAGAAGGAGGATACGTAAAGCGGAAACAGAAGAGAGGGGGTTAAGAAGGCTTGGGATATTGGTGTCCACGCTGTGCTCTTGCTATTGGCGTTGTTGTGTTGCACCGATGGTTGCAGGCGGCATCGGGCTGGCACCTTCCACAGCTAGTACCCCCCGATTCTGGAGGCAAACGCCACCTCACGTGCGAGCACCAGTTGCATGACCCACTTCCGTGCCTATTTCGTCTACACATACTCGCCATCGCTTTAGCATGACGACCAAATTTAATCTTATCCACCCGTCACACATCTAGCAGGGGCCCGGCAGTTTTCAAGTGCTTGGAATTCATAGCCCTACTACTATCGTCGGTCTATGCACGCCGCTTGTATCCCCATTCATTTTAACACACATTTCCAGACTCCGTTTCAATCTGACCATCATAAGTAAAAGAACGGCAGATACTGCATGTCTTTCATGCGCCATGAAATCCTAATGCTACACATCGCTAAATGCAGGACTGGAAAAAACTCGTCCCTATTTTACACCCAAGAAGAAAATGGGAAAGAAGTAAGGAAAATCATGCCAAAAGAGTTGCATGCTTACTCACCAGCCGCCCCTGCAGCGCCGTGGTGGGTTGCAATAGCCGATTTTTCACGACCCAGATGGTCTACGACTGGGAAGCGAGCACGGCGCTCCAGCTCATCGAGCGGAATATGGGAGCGGATGAAGCGGTCCTTGTCGTGGGATGGAGGCTCATAGTCCCACGACTCCTTGCGGCCAATCTTGAGAGCGGTGCAAGCAAGCTGACGCATGCGCTGACTGAGGAGAACGTCATTGTGTATCTTTGTAAAGTCCCACTTCTCACGTGCCTCGGCCTCAAATCTAGCTAGCACTTTCTGGTTGTGAGGCTCTGTAGATTTGGCCAGATCATGGAGTTCTTGAGGGTCTTCTTGGAGGTTGTAGAGTTGTGGGCCATCGGCGAGCGAAAAGGTAAACTTCCACTGATGGCGGCGGATCATGTAGGTTGGAGTAACAGTCCCTTCGCCCATATATTCACCGAAGACTTCGTCTTTGCCAGGTTTGTCAGAAACAAGGTAATCGTGGAGACTAACGCCGTCAAGCGGGAGACGCTGGTCAACCTGGGCTCCAGCCAGATCGACAAAGGTTGGCAACAGGTCCATCGTAGACACCGACTCCTTGACTGTCTTGGGCGCGATGTTGGGTCCGTTGATGATCATGGGTACTCTAGCGCTGTTCTCGTACCAGCTCATCTTATACCACAGACTCCTCTCGCCTAGCATGTCTCCGTGGTCTCCAGAGAAGACAACGATGGTGTCCTTGTCTAGCTTGCAGTTTTTCAGCAGCTTGACAAGCTTACCCACCTGGTCGTCAACAAAGCTGCAGGCAGCAAAGTATGCACGGCGGGCGCGGATCTTGGCCTCGTCTGGAACTGGGTTGTCCCACAAGTCGATAGTCTTAAGGAGTCGCTGCGAGTGTGTGTCTTGGTCGGCCTGAGCAATCTCAACCTTGGGCAGCGGAATATCCACACCCTCATATCTGTCCCAGTATTCCTGGATCATGGTATAAGGATCGTGTGGATGGGTCAGAGAGATGGTCAAAGCAAACGGCCGACGAGTCTCGGGGTCTGATCGGACATAGTCGTACAGGTACTGTTGGGCCTGCATGGACGTGTCAGTAGGGTCGATTCGCTCAAATACATCCTACTCTGTACCTGCTCTAGGGATACGGGCTTACCTTGTGCATGACATCCTCGTCATAGTCGAGCTGGTTGGAGCGCACACAGGGGCCAGCCTGCAGAACCGAAGACATGTTATGGTACCACTCTTGACGCTCTTCAGGCTTGTCCCAGTTGACCGACCAGCCCAGGTCTCCAGGGTAGATATCGGTGGTGAGTCGGTGTTCAAAGCCATGCAGCTGGTCAGGACCAATGAAGTGCATCTTCCCAGCCAGCGCAGTCTCATAGCCCTCTCGGCGAAGGTAGTGGGCGTATGTAGGGACCTCTGGACCTAGAATGGAAGCATTGTCGTATCCGCCAATCTTGGAAGGGAGCTGGCCGGTGCACATTGTGAACCTAGAAGGCGCACACAGAGGTGAGTTGCAGTAAGCGCTTGAGAAGTTGACACCCGTCCGAGCAAGCTCGTCCAGGTGAGGTGTCTTGATAACTGAGTCTGGATCATTAAACTTTAGCATCGGAGCAGCCATCTGGTCGGCCATAATGTACAAGATGTTTGGCCGCTTCTGACTCCCGACACTGGGGCTCTGAGATGCATAACTTTGAGACTGTTGACGTAGAGTTTGAGCAGAAAGGAAATCCTGGCCGCCTTGCTGACCACCTGGCAGCCCATTGCCTATTGGAAAGCCATTGGAACCATTGACATGACCATTGCCGCCAGCATTTGTGGCGGAAGCAGAAGTGAAGGAAATGTCACCGCCAGCTGGGCCGTGTGCCTCCCTGAGTGTCTGCTTAGCAGGATGAGTGTAGGAGGGTGGAGGCGACTCTGGTAGCAAGAGACTAGGAGCCATGTTACTGTGGCAGGTTTATATGTATATATACGAGAATCAGTCTCTTGTCTTGAACACGGTGGCGGGCGAGCAAGAGGGCTTATATGTTGGGTGGAGGTCCAGATCAGTTTAAGGGTGAGGGCGGAGCGTGCTTTATACTAGCTGAGAGCCACGCGACGCCCCGAACTAGGCGGCGAGGGCTGAGCGAGAGCATTGTGTATTATGCGGGGACAGCACAGGCCTGACGCACTTTGTACAAAAAAAGCGGGTGGTGACTTCCACGGGCACTGGTCACGCAATCCGACGCAATCCACGCTCAAAGTGACAAATCGGGCTAGTCTGCTTGCAGTCATGGCAACTTCACCGTTGCAGCTCTGGGCCGACTACTGCCACCTCACCGCTTCAACGCTCGCCCCAAAAAAGGCCCGGACGAGAGCAGCTCCAGCCCTCCCGCAAAATATGCCCATATGATCAACAAAACTGTTTCGTCTGCGCTGGGACGCCATTGTGTATCGCCACAAGTCTGACGACAAGATTGTCACCACGACGTGCATCGCTGGTCCATATTGCTGCATGTCAGAGCTTACCGGGCTCTCCGCCGTCGGATTCAGCAAGAAGTGAAACCGTGTGTGCGCGCATATGGCCGGCGATTGTGCTCTCCTATTGGGAATGACCCGCATCGAGAGGTTTCATCGACAGACGTTGAGATTGACACGATCAGTATACCAGGATCTGCATGCAGGGTTACCATGGAGCTAGTCGATCTCCTCCGGCGACATTTTGGGGGTCAAGGGTATGGCAGAAACTTGGACTCTGAGCACATGAGAAGCCTTATCCAGAGTCTGGAAGCGACTGTACGTTGGGTGACCTTGGCACGCCAATACCCCGGCCTGTCCGCCCATTCGTTCATCGCCGACGACCCTGGTTTCCCCTGGCACGTCCGGTCTACCGCCCCCAGCTGCTCCAAACGCCTCTTTCACGCTCCCGATGCAGTCTTCGGGACGTCGCGCTGGCTTAGTGCGCATGAAGGGCACGCGAGCAGTGAGAATGCCTGCAAGTACCAGGTCATATTCCAGCCGGCTAACCACAAGAGCGGCATACAGTTGAGGGAGAGCCTTTAGCCTCCACTACCATTGTCGCTTTCCTGCATCCGACTAGCTAGAACAAGCTATCTGCTGTGTGGTGTTAGCAAATCAAGACCATTTGCTCATGCTAGCTGCCGACAACCCCCTGCCTCACCAACGACGGACCTGTGCGGCTATCTAACAGTTTGCTGTCAAGGACACGATCATGAATGCTGAATGCTACCACGTGCACACTTACCGTATCGATGGTTATGTATAATACCCTGGGTATTGCCATCGAACTTAATTATGCTTTCCACCACGCAGCAGCGGAATCTTGGCGATACTCGTCCTCCTTATCTTCTGGTCGCGCTCTTGACAGCACTTACCGGATTGAAGCGATCAACCGTGCATCTTTTCTTTTGTCACGGGATTTGTTGCCAAGATATATGCAGGGGGCTTTGGTCCGCACCTGTCGTGTCCAGATGTGATTATTTTGCCTGCAGTGAGTCTGTCGATGAATTGTGACCGCCTCTCTCCTTTGCTTATTCTTATGGCTCAACAATCAGGTCCCGGACGATATACCTAAACCGCCAGGGTTGCTAAGGAAAGTAACTTCTCGTCTTGGTCGAACTGCGATGTCATCGCTGCAATCCAATTGAACTGGGCCCGAAAGCGATAAGGTCCCAAGACCCACAAAGTGCAACATCCTCGCACCACACTGCATCACAAACACCGCACATTGCGTTTATCGAAACATAATCGTATACACAATCAATTCCTATAAGACGCTTGCCACATTACCTGGATATGTTTGCCATAAACAGGCACGCGACCATGTTGGCTTGAGCAGTACAGTCAACCCCTCATGCACTAACCAAACTCCTTGCAACATCATTATCAATAAAAAAAAGTCTTGGAGCTGCACCAGCTACACCCCCACATACGCTAGACATCTCAGTAAAACGCCCATGTTCGCCTCCCAGCATGACTTGGCTTCGTCAATGCAATGTCAAGAAATGCTCACGCGGACTGCATCTGGCCCTCACCAACGAATCGCCAGTGTCCCCGGAGCGTACTGGCCCACCTGTGATCTGAGTGTCATACATACATCTAGCGACTGTACCCGATAAACCAACAGGAGCTTTCGATAAGTATCCGACGGTTCGTCGCCTCAAGTCCGACAACCCGGCAAGACGAACGCGATGGCCCGCCAGACACTGCATCCGCCGCCCAACTTCTCTCTCGGGGTGCGGGATAGTCGCCACTCGTCTCGCCCCACCTACCTCGAGGCGAAGAACCTCAAACACATCGACTTTACGGCTTCCATTGGCAATTCAATCCGATTGGTGGCCCCTCCTCCTGATTCAAGATCTCAACATCACACACGCGACTACAGTCTGGCGTACGTATGTAACATCCTACGTGGGCGTCTCCTCGCCACCATTTTCCCCAGCAATGCAAGTTGCAGCGGCATCTACTTGATAAGGAAGGAGTCATGTGTCAGCAGGACAAGACGCCACGATCTGGAAAACGTGAGCTAATCGACGAGCCGTTTGAAGATGGTGACTTTCGGCCGCTTTCTTGACAGAGAAGGCCCGCCCGCGCAGTACCAGCGCATCACGGGAGTAGCAGCATACGTAGTTCCCATCGGGCGATGGGTACGCTAGAAGCGATCATATGGACGAGCTGAGTTGCTCTCATGTTGACATGAAAGATACTGCATTCACCATTGCGTCGACGCAAGAATCGGCTCAACATGAGATGCGTTACATGGTACAGGCTACATTCAGAGTGCAATGTACGCCGCAGAATAATAACACAAAAAGACGATTGCGTACACGGGATTGTCGTTGCAGGCCGACATTGCACCGTGCTGCATGACAACATGGCACCACCATGCATGTTGCTCTTCACGATCGATAGCACATAAAGTATTGAGATACGACAATGAGTCAGTCTCGGGACGTCGGGCAGCAACAGTTGCTGCGTTGATCCCGGTCCACCGTTCGACGACACCGGAGCCAGGTAGGCAAGATGCAAGAGACACCGTAGAACACAGAGACGAGACACAAATGTTGAGCGTGCAGACATAGTATACATTTCATCTTGTTTCTTCTTCTCTTTCTCTGCAGTCAACTGCTGGCTACACTACACTCTCCGCGCCCCTTCCTCATTCCTTTTCAACCCTCCTTCCATCCTCGCCTCTCAAGCGCCGAGACACCAACTCCAACTACCGTAACCGCTACCAACAGGCAGCAGTGAAAGAAGTGAGTCGAAGCGTCTCAAAGCCACCTAGAGATGAGGAAGTGAAGGAGAGGATAAGGAGATAGAAAAAACAAGACAAGAGACAAGAATGGCAGCAAACTTAACATGCTGAGTGAGGCAAGAATCTCCAAACAAGATATGGAAAGAAAACGACCCTCTCTGGCTCCAAGGCCAAGAAAAATAGAGAGACAAAAAATCGATACCAACGCCAATGAATCCCCCATTTCCATTCAAATGCAAAAGCCCTCCAGTCCCAAATGTGTGACCCCGAACATCCGTGTGTAACAATAACTCCAAATAGCGCCTTGTTTCAATCCCTAATCAGAACAGTGTCTGAGTCCCTTGTTAGAAAAAAAAAAGAACAATAACTGGCAGATCGAACCTAGGCAAATGCCATGGCCGAAAAGCTGGCATCTCCCTCAGGTCCGGAGTCACTGGCGAACCCTTCCCATGGCAGCTCGTGTGTCTCCTCATCGTCCTCTTCCTCATCAACACGGTTCTTCTTGGCTGCACGACTCCTACCAACTTCCACGCTCTCGTCTTCGTCGACAAAGCTGCGAATGGTAACCTTCTTCGCCTTCTTCTCGCTGTGGCCTGTCTTCTCGTCCTCAAAACGGATCTGGCCAGTGAGCTCCTCGACGTCTTGTTGCGTCAGATCATCGGCCTGCTGGCCCTCGAGGACATCGTGGAGGCGATAGATCTGCTTGTCAAGGTAGTCGACACGACGGAGAAGGTCCTGGATGGCGTCGTTGATCGCAATGCGCTTGCGTTGTCCGAGACTGGGGTCGTGCTGTTCAAGCAAGGCGCGTTGGACGGCTAGCTCGGCAAGCAGATGGATGCGCTCGTCGTTCATTGACTTTACCACAAGTGCAAGAGCCTCCTTGGGTGATTGCGCAGGGCGCAGAGTAGCGTCTATATCATCCGCAGTGCGTACAGACGCCGGAACAAGCTTGGGCACACGGAGAGCCTCGGTAGCAGTGGTGTATCCCTCGCGGCGGCAATAAGTGCAGTTATCGTTATCATGCTCCTTGGGAAGTGGTCGTTGAATGTTGATAGTCGTAGTGGCCTGTTTCGATGCGCCGAGCTTGATGTCGGGAACGATGAAAGCCGATGTCATCTCAGTAGCAGCGCTGCGGCGCCTGCGGCTCGTATTGCTGGCCATAGAAGCATCGATAGCAGACTGCTTTGTCTGCGTAGCCTCACCATCCGCGTCCAGGTTGGAAAAGTTGCCAGTGTCTTCCTCAAACTGCGTGTTGTTGGTGCGTTGCGTGGTGTCCTTGAGTGACGATTTGCGGACAAGAGAAGGGCGGCGCTCATTCTTAGCTGAAGTAACTGATCGAATGGTATCTTCACGAGTCTGGCGCTGAGAGGCGATGGTATCCTCGCGAGTTAGACCTTCTACCAAACCGGATTCACGCTTGGCAATTCGCTCTTCCTCGAGGCGGCGTCGAAGTTGAGCGATTTGATCTTTGTCAATGTAGCTCAACTCGGTTAGATCGAGGTCTGCAGGAGGTTGAATTGACGATGGTCCAGCAGAGTGAGCGCTTCGCGAGATGCGAAGAGAAGCACGGGGAGCTAGGGACAGGTCAGTCGTCGACTCGACCTCGCTTTCCACACGCGTATGCTTCTCGATAGGATTGGGCGCAGAGAAACTTCGCGTTGAGAACCTCGAGTGCGAGGTAAATGATTTTCGTGGACCTTCCTGCTGGGATTCGTTTGCAGCCCTGCTGTTGCGGACTTCTTCTTGGACACGGTTCTTGATGCGCGTGCGCGTATCTTCTCGGCGATAGCTGGGCCTCCGTTGTACTGTGCTCCTCGAAGTAGGACCAGTGGTCTCGTCGAAATGGTCGTCGTTCAGTTCCTGGGTCCTTCGAAGAGCCTTTTCACGCGACTGGATCTTCCGTTGCAGCTCTGCCTCCCTCCTCGCCCATTGCTCGTACTCTTCATCTTGCTGGGCCTGAAGCTCTTGAAGCTCGATGCGGAGGTTCTCGTTGTCCAGACGCATGGCCTCAGTCGTTTGCTCTTGGGTGGTATCTTGGAAGTGACGGATCGTCTCATCGCGTCGGTCAACTTGGCTGCGCAAAGTAGCCTCCATGCGAGCCCAGCGCTTAGCGTCCTCTTCACGTCTGGCCTTGAGATCCGCAATCTGAGCCCTAAGTGACTCGTGGTCCGACTTCAAGCGAGCAAACTCAGATTGCTCTTGGCGTACTCGCCGCAGCTCCGCATCCTTGCGGTTAAGTTGCTGTGTGTTCTCGTCCTTCTGAGCGCGTATGCGAGCAAGTTCAGCGTGGAGGTTGGCATTTTCCTTCTCGGTTGCGTTGGCAGCTTGATCGAACTGTCGTCGGAGCTGAGTAGTCTCTTCTCGGTGCTGGGACTGATCGTGATCCATTTGGTCTCGGAGATCCTCGTTTTCTGCCCGGAGCCTCTCCACTTCCTGGCGAAGCTCCTCGTTCTCATCGCTCAAGGCCCTTTTTTCATTTTTGAGCTCTTCGCATGTCTGGAACGCAATTCCCAACTGATTTGCCATGCTTTCCTTCTCCGTATTCAACCGTTTCTTCTCGATCTCCAGAACGGCAACTTTTCGGTCGGCACGGTCAATCCTGGTTCGCAGAGTTTGTACTGTGGCATCAAGTCCTAAAACAAACAAGGTCAATCGCAATCCAAATCTTGGGACACGGCGTCAACTTACGCGTCTTCTCGACCTTCCAGCTACTCTTTCCAGCGTCGGAATCCTGGGCACTGTCACTTCGACGCAGCTTTTCCTGGGCCTGTTGTGTGGCTCGCAGCTCAATCAACTCGAGATCCTGCTCTTCAATCTTCTTCTCCTGCTCTGCACGCTCGTGTTCCATCTCCGCAAGCTTCTCCTGCAACTGCTGAAGCGCGGAAAAGATCGCCTTCTCCTCATTAGGGATCGGAGCACCTTCAACGGGCAAGTACGATGGCCGACGACCACCGTTTGGCGGAGCAGAAAAGCGTGATCGTGATGTTGTCGTTTTGGAGAAGACTGGGGTACCGTCGTCAAAAACACCAGAGACCAGCTCGGTGAGGTTAGGAAGATCTGGAAGGATAAATGATTGGCCTGTCGCGTTCTGTGTCGTGTTTTGCCTTGAGCGAGGCGTTCCTTTGTTTGGCACGGGATCCGCGTTACCGTCGGTCTGGAGCGAAGTCGGCCGAGTACGGTTGCCCCAACGCGAGTTCTTGGTGGAGTCCATGGTGACTGTTGGGGGTCGCTGGTCCATGAATGACGACTCGTCTTCTGAGAGCTTTGCGTGTAGCTGTGCTAGAGAATTACGCTTGCGGTCCTCCTTGGCCAAAGCTGGTGAGTTACGCTTGCTAGAGGGCCGCGGTGACGCCACGTCGAGGTCGTTGCGGGAGGCGCGTCGGATGGCCGCGTCGCGTCGGAGGCTGCTCGTGTCTGCCATGTGTGACTTGCGCGATCGGTTCGTCAGGGGTGTTACATCGTAGAGGCTGTTGAACTGAGAACTGATCTTGCTCGGTGTACCGCGGTTGCTGCGGTTACCGCCACGCGCCTGCTCGATGGCCAAGCTTTCCTCGTCTGATATGCTGTGGTCGAAGTCGAGGAATTCCTTGTTTACCATGGACGTGTCAGGCTGGATCTGCTCGGAACGGAAGGGCGCCCAGGCGCTCTGCTTCTTAGCGGTTGAGCGGATGCGGGGGAATTTCGGGAGCGTGTTTGTGTCGTCTATGAGGTTTTGTTGTGTCGAGTGGACAATGTCTGGGTTGTCCCAAAACTCGGATGTCCCGGTGTTGAAACCCAATTGTTGAGTGGGATTGGAGTCGGATGGTGGTGGGGAAGGCGACTCGATGTTTCTTGGGCTGTGGCTAAGGCTGCGCGAGAGTTCACGGATTGCACGCGCCTTCCCTTCGCTCATGGGCGGAGAAGACTGCATATCCAAGGTGTGGAGCTGCGGCGGCAGCGTTGTTGCTGGGGATGGTCGTGGCGCGTCGTAAACACGTATCTAGGGAAAAGAAGAGATGCAGGGCAAATACTAGTGAAGCGGTACAATGCTGTGCCCAAAGAATGCCAGCCCAAGAGAAGGAGAGGAGTTGGGGGGCGCGCGTGTTTGTGTGGAAGGTGCAATGCTTTGTCGAGAATGAAGCGGAGGGCGTGTTTACCAAAACAACGCTAACGCAATCTTGGCCCCACCCAACAGTCATTGGCCGTCCAGCCCCCTCCCAAACTGTGCCTTCGTCATCCGCCCGCGTCGGCACGTGACGCCGGAGGGACAGCAGTCATATGTTATCGAGTGCAGTGTGCGTTGAGTGAAGTCGATTCATAGTATAGAACAAAGTATATGGCATCTGCAGGCCAAATGCGCATCTCGCCGCTATCAAAATAGTAATCAGAGGTATCTCAAAATCAAACTGCCACCTATATGAATATGCACTGCACAAGTACGCCTTAATCTATATCTCTTCAAATCGTGTCCCAAACCATTCCTCTCCTCTCGCAAAGCCTGTCCCATTTCAGCGTGGTTCCCAGCACTACCATGTGTATCAGTAAGAGCACCAAGGAGGCACCTAGCCCGCCCAAACTAAACTCCCTGTTCATAAGCCTACCGACCCAGCTGATGTGCAAGAAGTCGATCGATGCAAGACAGAGTAAAGGATATAGAATGCGAGGATCAGCTGCAAAGGGCTGGCATGGTGATAGCAGACTGAAGGCTTTTGCACAAAACAAAGCTACTTTTGTGAGACCCAGTGCAGCAGGATGTCCCGATACTCGGTGCAGCTTTGAGACGATGTTGTTATGCGGCGGCGGAGGCAGCATGAGTCGCTGCGGCGATGGTGTACGCTGAGCCGGTGTTGAAGACCGGGGGCCTAGCTGCCGTCTTAGAATGACAGCTCCATCCTCAGACTTCTCTCTCTTTATCGGCTGTGTATCAGGTGGGCTGGGTGAGCGGTCCATGACGCTGGCGCTGAGATTTGACCGCCCTGGGCGGGAATAACTGACCGAAGTTCGCTTTTTGCTCGCCTGTGTAGGGGAAGGGCTGGGCGTGTCGGCGCGGGATATGCGAGGGCTGAACTCGTCGACCCCAGATGGGCCAGCATACGTGTTGTATTCATCGAAGACCAGCGGCGATTTGAGCACATGCAGGATTTCCTCAGCGCCAGGGCGGTTGTCCGGGTCGATGGCAAGAAGACGCTTGAGTGATCTATACAGCTTTTCGGGCAAGTCGGAGCGCACGCGCTGCTCATCATCTATGCCAGCCCACGTAGAGATTTCAGCTCTTAACTGATCAAGATCCTCGCTGTCCTCGTCTATACCATCGGCGTTTCGATACGGAAGCCTTGCAAAGCACATAAAGTAGACAATCATGCCAAGTGAGAAGATGTCCGACTTGGTTGTAAAGTTGCCAAATGCGCCGCCTGGCCGTTCCTGACGCAAGACTTCTGGTGCACAGTAAGAAATAGTTCCAGTAGCACCCGTCGAGTTTCGCGTCATGCTCGTTGACTGTACCTCGCCAAAATCACTGACCAAGACACGAACTTTGCGACCAGTATGGTGTAGCAGGCAGTTGCTCGGTTTCAGGTCTCGGTGAATATAGCCATTTGCATGGAGGTGGCTGAGTCCGGACGTAATGTCTTTGAAAAAAGAAATAATCTCTTCAAAGGGCATCTTGCGTGGCCCCTTGATATTCTCCGGTTCCTCCATCTGGCCTTTCGATCGTCGTCTCAGCCGTTCCTTCATCTGCTCCTTGGTGACCGATGTTTTTGTCGAGTCGAGAATGTAGCTGTGAAGGTCTCCGCCATTGCAGTACTGCTGCAGAATGAAAGCGCACGGCACGCTCGGTCCAAAGCTGGAGATTTGGTAGTCCTCCAGCCACACATGACGGTACGATACTAAGTTCTGGTGCGACAGGGTCTGCAGGAGCTGGACTTCGACCAGCACCTTCTCGAGCCATTCATGATCGTCGCCCACCGGCACGCGCTTACATGCGAACTTGCCGAGCTTGACACCGTCGAGTATGTGTTGCACCAGCAAGACGACACCCTTCCCGCCTCGGCCCAGCTCGCGCTCCTCTACGAAGAAGTCTTTGAAGTAGTTGGGACTAAAGGCCCGCGCGGATATGCCCTGGCTCCTTCCCGGCGGGACCGGCGTGCTCCCCAAGAATTCCGACCCTTCAGGCGGGCGGAAATCATTCACGCGCATGGGGGCAGGAGCCAGTTGTTTATGTGGTGACGGCGGTCGCGATGGCTCAGCCGATGTGGGCTGACTCCGGCGGAGCATCTGGAAATAGGCGGGGTTGACGAAGCCATTGTCGGTGGGCAGGCCCGGCGCCGTATGTTCATGGTCATCGCTGTCGTCGCTTCCGTGTGGCGACGGTTCGCGGTAGGGTCGGTGACAGTATGGACAGGATGTGGAGCCGATGTCTGTGGTACGAGAGGCGTCGCGGAGAGACAGTTGCTTTGATTGCTGGTCGTACACGACGACTGCGGAGCCGTGGCGCCTGGAGTCAGTGTCAGTCTGCTGTACAATGCGCCGTACTGCTCAGTAGAGAGGATGGCATACAGGACGATTTCCCGCGACTCGGATGGACCGTAGGGTATGAGCGACATGCTTTGGCGGAGCTAGGGGTGGTGTCGACGGTTATAATCTTGTCTTGTCTCCAGCGCGCAGTATCGTGGACAAGCAGCGTAAACACGTCTTCGCGAAACTACGCAAACCGAAGACCGACGTAATCGCCCTGACCGGAAAAAAGTATTATGCGTCGTCGCACCACTTTATTCTCATGCGGGGAAGCTGCGCGAAGGGCACTACTGCTGTAGCTGTGTATGCGCCAGAGCGTCAGTCAAAGGGCCACAGATAATACCAGTGCGGGATGCGACCTGCCTCGCGAGCGAAGGCTAGGCTGGACATGACCGGTTGGGGCTGATTGTTGTCATGACATGGTGTGTTGTTTAGACGGCTCCCATGTTTTGGTGGGTGGGGGGGATAGTGTGGAGCGGGCAAGGGACTTCCCAGCTTGGGACGGCTGGCCTTGGACCGCCCACCAACATCACAATCCCTGGGTGGCTTGACAAGGGCTTACTGTTTGTTATGGTTGTTCTTCAGTATGTGTATATTGTTCGGGTTATCAGGAAGGTTAGCAGGGTGCACATCCGTCATCCCTGGTTCGCATCTCTACCTAGGTTCCCACCGTTGACACCCCCTTTACAGATGGCTCTTAAGCAGCATGCCACCCTCCCAAACCTCACCCTTCTCCAGCTTTTGCCAGCCATCTACAGCACCAACCTCGACACACACCATGTTCTTGTAACCATCATCCGGCGAGAAGTCGCCCATAGCCTTGGCCTTTTCGATCCATGGGTTCCACGTGACGGTGTCCTTGACGTTGTCGCGAATGACGTCGAAGCGGGGCTTGCCGTCCTCGACGATCGATGTCGTGTCCTGCTTGATGTCCTTGTAGACACGGTCGACCTCGCCCGTGATCTTGAGCTGGTTGTCGCTCTGTGTGTGGGTCGAGGCGTTGAGAACCTTGTCGATGTACTCGGTGCCGGAAAGGCCAGTAATGGCAATCTTGGAAATGTCCTGGATCTTGAAGTAGGTGTGGAGCAGGAACTGGAATTCGAAGCTCTCCTCGCCCTCATTGCGAACTGTGAGCACGGCCTGCAGGCTATCCTTGCTCAATGTGACACTGTAGACAAGGCCAAAGTCAAGCGGCCAGGCCTTACGCGACTCCTCGCTGAGTGCCTGGCGGTCAAGACCAAAGTCGAGCTTGACTGAGTTGGAGTCGAGAGCATCTTCGGCAGTGGATTTTCCCATGAACTCCCATCGTGACGCGCGAGCGAAGCCGTGCTGTGGGAGCGTAGAAGTTGGATGGCCTTCCTTGGGTGGTGGGCCGAATACCTGACGATAGCTGTTAGGGAGCGTGCCTCATATGTAGCAGATCGACGATGCCTACCGGAAACACGACGGGAATACCGCCCCTTACAGGCTTCTTGCCCGTCAAGTCGGCGGCCTCGCTCAGCCAGAGGTTCTCAGTCTGTCCGCCATTGCTCTTCCAGCTGGTAACCGTAGCTCCAAAGAGCATGACCTCGATGCTCTCTCCAGAGGGCAGTCTCGCAATGACCTTCTGGCTACCACCCTCACCAACAATGTCAACCTGGGGCGCGGGTCCGGTAGCAGCGGGCGCGTTCAGCGCAGAAGGGCGGTTCGCACGCTCAACCATTGTGAAGTTGTGTTGTTGATTTAGTCGTTGACGTAGTTCGAGATGGGTCTTGGTAGGTAGGGCGGATTATAAGCTGGAAACAGCTTGCTTGTTGCGATTAATTAATTGCTAGAGTGACAATCGTTAGTAGGCGACAGCAAGAGGCAGATATAGATATCCAAGGCGAAAGCAAACTCACATTAGATAGCAGTGGTTTCGTTCCAAGTGAGAGAAAGAGGGACTGCGGTGAGAGTGAGGGGCAAGCACCTCTTGAGCTTCTGCCCCACCAACGTCTGCCAGCACCGACTGAAACGCAGCTGTTTCAGCCCAACTCTCTTGCACTCGCTTGCCCGCCTCGCTCCCACCGCCATTCGATCTCGTGGCTGTGGAAAGCTCGCTGTTCAGTGGTCAAGATGCAGATCCAGCTGCGAGCTGCAGTGCAGCCTGCATATCTGGTGAACCGGCGGCCGTGGGGCGCCGGCCTGCATCGACAAAGCCGGTCTAAAGGCCGCCGACGTCTCCATACCAGTAACGTTAGCCCTGGTGATCAGTGGATAAGCTGCGCTTCCTTGTGTAACTTTGGTGAACGTGTTGTTTCCCAGTTCTGGTGAAAAGTAGTCGCCTTGTGCTCTGCCTGATAAATAACTCCGAGCTTGTTGTATCCGACGATACCGGTGCATCAGGAGATACTAGGGCCTCCTTTTTCTGTCACTTGACCTATGCTGCACTCAGGATATCGCGATCGGATCGATTCTGCTCGGTCGCGCCAAATGGTTCTTACTGGGACATGGAAAAAATCATGCAATGGTGAATATTGTCCGCTTGAAAATCAGACATCTCCGTTCGACCGGTGGAAACATTCCTTGTCGAATCAAAATTCCCTTCAGCCATAAAGCTCCCTGTCCTTTGATCAGCCATGCACAAACCAACAATCCTCGTTTTTCTCCTACGATACGAGGAACGACGATGAATATCAAAGCGAAGAACTTGCCTTGCAACAGAGATAGTCGCTAGATCGGTGATCTCGATGTTTTCATCTGAAACTCTGACAGCCGCTTTCTGAACGGTGCCTGCAGGTCATCGCGGTGTTCGTTGAGGCTCCCGGGCAAAGCTTAGCAGAAAGTCGGTGAGAACGACTTGTAGACTGGGATTCATGGGTCTCATAGCGGTATTGTCGAATCGTCCATAGTTTCTTGTGTTGTTCAGCCGACATGACAGACTGTGCGACTCATAATGCCAAATAGCTTGGGGGTAAAACTGCTGGAGGTATGGCTGTCGGATGGCTCTTTCGCTAGCTTCGCTGGTAAGTAGGAAGGTGGTGCGGCTGCTGAGTGTCATGTCTTCATGGATGAAATGCTGATATTGCACTGGTTGGAGCCAAGTTATATGACTGCTCGTAGGAATTCCATCTCTTGCTCTATGTATTAAACTCCCATCTTGAAGGGAACGAGAAAATCGAGGTACCGACGACCTTTGTGATACCTACAAAATTGTTTGAAGCATTACTCAAAAATTCATTAGTCCTTTAAACCCATTTGCTGTAGCTGTATAAAGAAACAGCTTACCTCGTGCTCAGCGACACACGGCTTAGTTGCCTAAGTAACTTCAGCCACAAACCCCTTACAGTAACAGGATCAAAGTAGCGTCCGCAGTCTCAAGCCAAGCTGTACAGAGAAGCTTGACTTCACCGGAACAAATACTGACACACCAACGTGGCGCATCATGGCTAGCAACGCCGCTAACACCTGAGGTTCGATATACCTTCTTCTTTCCATTTTAGTTTGACGCAGCTTAGACGGGACACGACGGGACGTGTCACGTATGCCAGGATGCCTTGGCCGTGATAGAGTTTAAGAATTCCTGGCCTGACATGAGAGTATTGACTTGGATCCCCAGTCACCGCATGCCAGACAGAACATAGTGTTATAGTTTGCAAGATGTTGTCTCAGGCACAGAAAGTGCTGTATCAGAATCTTTGTAAGGTTGCATCCGCGATTCACGCACTGCAAGTAGTAGTGGGAAGTATGAAAGCCGGGAGCAAGAAGGAAAGAGTCTTCTTGTACTCATTTATCTCGTTTTTTGGAATGATGACAGCATATGAGAATGATAGCCTAGACCGTCTTGAACACGGCCAACAACAGCGACATACACGGTGACAAGTAATCCAGCGATGCACTATGATTAAAGAAAGCAGTCTTTTCTACTGCGTTTTCTACCTGGTCGCTAAGTGTTGCCTAGGTTGAACACTAGAGTTACAGTATTTCCGTAGGTGTCAGTCGTCCGCGATTATCGTATTGAGCTAGGGAAGATATCGGGAGGCGTGTTTCGTTATGCGAAAGCCACGTTGAAATATCTTGCCATCAAACGCATCAAGACCACACAGTAGCTTCATGATCCGTTCGTTTTCGTGCGCTCATGCCCAATGAGATCATGAAAACAAAGCCGCACTCATCCATCTGGGGTGGTGTTGAAAGAGACATTCCAGAACCTCGAAGGCAGCCTCTGATTACCAACCTTTACATCTACGTCACCAATCGGGCTTGAACGTCGCAGCAGCACCCAAGTTGGCCATGTAACCAAGGCCCACAAAATCTCGATAGAATGAAAAATGCCATCGACCAAACATCTGAACTATTCCTCGGTGCCTCGGCCGACGAGTTGGCTATCGCGCTGCATCCCCACACCCCCTAATCCAGCACGTATTCGTACTTCGAAAGGTCTGCACAAGAGAACCCACATCCCATCTATTTCATCGTACTGGGTTTCCCGGCAGACATCCGACAAGATCTGTTATGCTACAATGAGCACGTGTAATAGAGATGAAAGTTGCGGCCATTATGCGGTACAGCCACTCTTTGAGTCCCTACTATCCCCCAAGCCGCCGCGGAAGTAGCACCGTGGAACAGTAGCATGGCGTTTAAGTCGAAACGCACCAAGATTAGATCCGCGCATCTTCTGCACAAGATCTGTATCGGAAGCGTGCTGGCGGCGCGTAGGTGATCCGAGCTGCGAGAGCGGATCTCCCGCGCCCGCTGTGTGTCAGTGTCAGGGAAACTGATGGAGGGGGGCTAAGGCACTGGGTGTGCTGGCCGCACCCTATCAGAGGCTTGAGGAAGAAAAAGACGCCTTCGCGCTACCTGCTCATGTCCGGTATAGTGGAGACGGAAATGTGAAAGGTGTCCTGCAACGAGAGAGCGCGGCTGAGACATTTTAGGACTTATGCAAGAGATCCACAGACGCGTCCGCGGACCTTTGTTGGGACCAGTCTGGTGGGAATTCGAGAATTTTCACATGCGAGAAAAAGAAAAATGGTTGCTTGGGTTTTTCACACCAATGAATGCATCTGATGATGGGTCTCTGAGCCCAGGTATGCAGCCAGTGTCGTCTATCTTTGAAAAAACAACTAAGCGTAGACTATTCCGGGGTCCAACTAAGTACCTTCCGCAATCGAGTAGTTATTTAGCGAGCGCGAGCAAACAGCTACTATTTGAGATTTGGAGGCGAAACTTTATGCGTTAGGATGATGTAGCAAGTAAGGCTCACCCGACGATGGGGTATCCCTGCGAGGGTATGTGTGGTGGCCTGATAATAACCGTCTCTAAGATTCCAGCCCGGCTTGACATCAATCTCGCGTCTTGCAATTCGCGGCTCGGAAAGAAGAAGAAGAGCTTTGACGTAATCTTGGGAGAATTTGCACGAGCGGCTCCCCAGATTACATACGAGCGAAGCGATCGGGGCCAGCGGAAGTGAGACAATCCTGGATAAAATCTCGGGCCGGGGTTGCGGTTGACAGGCCACCGGCCGGTGGGGGAAAGGAATGCTTCTGGCCCGGCTCAAGAGGCCGAAGGATCATCGAGAAATTGCGTGTGAGCCGTAGAGGAAGAATTCATACAAACTGGCGTGATTGGGCAACATTCATCCAGGAGGTCGGCCGATAGGTTCGCTAGTTCGGTTCTCGGTACCATACAAGTTGTCAACAGGGATCGTAGGCGCGCGATTGGATCCGCGAACGGAGACGACTACGCTTGCGTGTTGTAGGCGTGTATCATGTCGAGGCGTGTGCCGAAAGCGAAGGACGGGTGTTTGATCTTGCCAGCAGGCAAAGTTCGTCGACACTTGGATTGATAAGATGAATTTGAAGATTCGACATTTCTGGTCGGGATTATTAAGAGTACAGGTGTTCTAATAGTATAAGCCGTAAGGTCTCGTTACAAATATATGGTATCGCTGTTAAAGAGAAAAAAAGTAAACAAATGCAAACATATAAAATTACCGCGAAGTACGGGGTTTTTGTTCAACGAGCATCTCGGCGGTGCTCGCTGTTTCTACGTCTTTTGCTGATGAATTGTCGTCCCAGTGCCGATGAGATGTCGGTGTTTTCCATCCAGTCATTTGCACGCCTTCGGCTCCCTCTACTTGCACATGGATATCGGTGACGACCTGGATGTCTCGTGTGTCCTCCGCTGATTCGCGCGATCGCTTCGTCACATCCAGGACATAGCTTTGCTTCGAACGCAGCATCTTGCTTCCTCCCTTGCTTCCATAGGTCGCCTGATAGTTTGGTCGCGAATAGTTGCTGCGATGTCGCGAAGGGAACGCTCTGGGGAAGTACTTCGTCATCAGGGGCCTAAGCAACGGAAGACAGGCGCAGATAATGCCGACATTGGTTTCTACGGAACTCCAGGTTGCTGCAGGTGGGTTGTCGTATGTTTGGTCTGAAGAATTTGATATCGCGACGAGAGACTGCAAGCGTAGGATTGACACAATGCACACACTGTAAAATGTAAGTCAGCATAGTTTCTACGGTGAGCCTGATGATCCGGGGAAAGTATAACAGATGTGACACGTGATGGGTAGGTATTCTGTAGCCTCTGACCCTGGAAACCAGAGCATCGTTTGGCGTACAAGGGTGCCAGAAAAAGAAACCACGAGAGGCCACTTACAATCCACCGACTGCGAAGATGGAGATGAGACCAATCTTTTGTCTTTTGCCCAGATTCAAGCTTCGTATAACGGGTATGGGAAGGAGGATGATGGCGAAATCGGTCAAGATGTTGATGGCGGCGTTTGTGAACCACATGGCGAACTGGTTTATACAACTGGCCTTCTCTTTGGTCCAGAATGCTCTGACAGGAATGCAAGCAAAGATGCTGGAGAATACGGTCCAGATGGTGTAGCAGATTACGACAGCCATGACGGTCCAGTTGGCTATTTGGAAGGCTCTAGGTGGGAAGATCCGTCGATATTGGAGAAGCATTGATCCTTTGGTCAATCCAAGAGACAGATAGTACACCATCAGACTCGACCAGAAGGCCTGAAACAGCTAATCAGTATGGTTCAGGAAGGCATGGAGAGTAGTCTCACCTTCAGGAAGACGGTCATATCGCGTGGCGGAATATCAGCGATGTGTTTCCCCATTCCATAAAAGGCTTCTAGTTGGGGTCAGCAGTGACAAAGAGCAAGGGCAGGAAGGGTACGTACGAATGCCAATGCATGTGGTTAGACCTATCGAACACAGCTGGTCACAGTCAGCGGAAGCGCCAAGTCATTCCCATACAGATCCATCAACTCACCATCGCCAAAGCGATGCCCAAATCTTCCAGTCCAGCACATCGAATGATGTAGAGCCGCGTGTATAGTCGGAGGATGACGATGATGAGAGCGAGGCCAGTGAAGACTGAGGATATGATGATGGCTTCCCGGCCTCGAGGGTTCTCAGATAATTGTCCAGTCATGGTGTGCTGGCGAGACCACGAGGCGTCCGGAAGATGGAATTGTAAGACCCTGTGGGGAAGATAAGGACTATTTTACCCTCAGCCGTCAAAGTCCCTGAATCACGATTGGTGGCGTGTGAGCATGGTTGATGGGTGTTCCGCCAGCGCCCTTGTGCACGTTCCCCGCTTTCCAAATACCCACTTCACGGGAGCGTCTGCCAATAGTTCCGTGATCCCAACAGATCGCAGCCTTGCCTGAAAAGTTTCCGCGGGTTCCTGACTCGAACTATGGCATCCGCAAGGACTGTGAGACAGTCACAGACGTTGGCCTCTGCACGCCTTGCGTTACATGCCGGCCGCTGCCGGGATCTACACCAGAATGAAACAGCGTGAGCGTCGTGGCTGAGGGCTGGCGATGCCTGTGCCAAGCACTGGTACACAGTCTCACAGCGGTGATGGCGGGTAAAGTCAATTTCACTATGGGTATGCGAGGAGGAAGGGGAGTCCTTGAACCAGATGGTGTCACCATCCATGCACAACGGATGAATTGTTTCAGGTGCAAACGAGTATTTCGGCTGGTACGGCATAGTGACCTAATACTGCTGTGCAATAATTTGGAGGGGGGTGTTGGGCCATTGGACATTTTGCCTCTTCCGGCCTCTGAGCAGATCTAGTCGGCGAATCAGCGCTCATGGCGATCTGCAAGTATGCACGTCGGTGCGAACACACGTATGCAGGAACGTGGTGGCACCGGGCAGATCACAGGGAAATGTCGACTGGGACGCAACTGATTTAATTCGTGGATCGTGTAAGCGAGCTGCAGGGTGCGGTACGCAAAGTACCCGTTGTACCGATCAGACGTGCACAACTCGCAGATGAGGATTTCGGAGATCGAGCCTGTTTCCTCTTGGTTTCCTCAGTCTGCTGCCAGCTCGTGTGGCCGTATAATGCTGTCAAGTTATTATACACGGGACGTAAAGGTATACAAGAAGGACTAATCGAGGCTCGGACCGGTCTCTTAGTGGGTATCCGCCGGTCCGCGTTGACAGTCTTGCCACCAGGCGTCCGACACTCTTCTTAGCATCATGCGGTGTAGGACGCACGGTCTTTGGGCAATGCGGACCCAGATGCCACTGACGTGTTTTCCGGATTCCACAAAAACGACTCGCCGTGTTGCCAGATTATTGGTATAGAAACGGTCGATGGCGCGAGAAAACAGTGTGACAGTAAAGGTATGGTATGGTGGCGATCCCAGATGCTTGGTAACATTTTGCCTATTTCTAGAAAGCACCCCTGTGACTGGCTGGGACCATCCGGCAGAGGCACGGCACGCGAGTCGGGCTATCCTGGCCATGTCTCCATGATACACGGGGGTGGTTGGCTGTGCAGACGGGCCGCCAACTCTATAACCTGCGAAGCCGGCTGTCTCAGCGTGTTGGTGGTGTTGTTGTCAAACTCTGTACCTGGATTCTCCATGAAAACATCGGTTGATTTCCCGGCCTCACCTTTGACCGCCACGAGGTGCAACTCGCACGATTCGCCTCGAGACGTTTCTCACATGTCAGCTTGATATTGGGATCGTCTACGTTGCAGTGCGTCGCAACACGTGCGTCGAGGGTCAGGGCGACGTTGGATGATAGGGGTCGAGGGTGTTGCCCAGGCGCTAGTCCCTTCTTGCCGTGCGCTATGCCACGGGCGTGAAAGATCCGCAGGTTTCCACACCAAAAGAGTCTCACGGCTCCCGAAAACGTGCGAACCACGCTGTCTTGACAGCTCGCCCTATCGTCAATCAAAAGTGGGCTCGACATCAGTGAGCTGCACCACGTGAGTATCTGTCATTGTCGTGGGGCCATGTCCTTGTACCTACCCCGATGGCCTCGTGGCTTTGAAGATCCCTTGATCCTAGCCTCCCGATGCCGAAGTGAAGCAACACCAACCCGGATACACACATTGGGCCAATAGCCTGCTATTGACGCTTTCGTGAAACCATTCTTCTTACAGGCACAGCTTCAATCGCATGCCCCTTAGGACAGGGTTTTGCGGGGAATTGTCGGAAACCAGCATTCCGCCCAAGCCACGCGGCTTGCAGAGGTCTACTCAACACCATGAACCATGAGCAGCCAGGTGTCGGGCACCAATGCACGTGTATGGTTGTTACGACACGAGAAGGCCCGTAAACATGTTACGATTTTGCGACAGCAAGAGCAGGACAAAAGTATTGGCACTAACGCAGCTCGGCCAGGACGAAACGTCGTTTGTGATGGCCTTGTCGATGCCCAAGAGACGTCTTCCACCTACTGTTTCTCACATGAAGTGAGAGGACTGCGAACACTTCCCGACTCTCGATATGCCGAATGATTCAATTCCGTACATCCGGACAGTGCTGATCAACGTCGACTTCTTACTGCTCCGTGGGCGACTACACTAAAAGACCGCTGCTGACCTCGGTAGACCTACGCCCGTGCTATTGGATGGTTACACTCACGATCTTCACTACTATCCCCACACGTTTTGGTGGGCTTGTCAAAATCGAATCATCACCGCACCGGGCATCTGCTGCACACACCATATTGTGGGCAATCGTTCATGTCCCCAGTCTGCTAACCCGTCTGGTTGGTGGAAAGTGCAAACTTCTGAAAACACTGGCGAGTACGGATGTAAAATTGGAAGACGATCCATGAATGTCACTGTACTGTGCAGTCTGACGCGAAATAAGATTGCGCATGCGCTACCTGGGCAAAGATACTCCCTTCTGCGTCATCCTACGTCGTACATACACATACCACGTTTTCAACCGACGGTAGTGCTGACGGCAATCCGTCAGCCATGCCAAACCTTGTTTCTTCTCGACCAAACGTGTTTCCGCGGCGAGCTTCTCTCTCGACTCAACAACAGCGGTAACTAAGCCCTACGAGAGCTTGATGCCATCCGCGGACATAAGTCAGGACGCTGACAGAACAGGCAATAGAGCGAATGCAACTGACTCTTTGGATATCGAGGAGATGCGATGCTTGCATCAGCTGGGAACTGCTTTACTGATGTACGTGCCACAAAATCCATCCGAGCACAGTATTCGGCACTTCTTCGTCGCTTGGGCCACCCTTGGCTGATATCTGCTTTGGTGAAATTTCATGTATATACTTTTATCTAAGGTCACTCAGATCGATGTTTTCGCTTTCAGTCAAGATGACGTGCCTTGCCAAAGCTTATGCAAAGCAAGAAGAAACTTCACATTCTTCCGGACCATAACGGCAACTGTGTACCGCTTTGGATACGAGAGGAACCGTAGTTTCCATAAGCTGACAAGAGAGATTGCGCGTACTCTGTGAGTGTCAAAACGCATACATATAAACCAATTAGCCCATGATCATATTGAAGTATGCTCACCAATATCTAAATGTGGAGGAATGCATAGCAAGGGAACATGCCCTTGTTTCTTTTGCTCTACTCTCGAAAATGGCACACATATGAAAAACCCTAGTGTTCTCATGAGAACGCGGAAGTCTATTGAAGTTTACTTGCAAGGTATCCACCAGATGTTGCCACTATGATCTGACTGAATCAAGGGTTAAGTTAGTTTTGTCAAACACTGGCTATGTTTGTTCAAACTCAATGTCAGTGTTTCAACATCGTAAGCTATTCGGACGCTCCTGGAGAAGAATCGTTATTACCTGCTGTCTGACTGCAATACGAGGCGCTAACGAAAAGTAGGCCGTCGAATGTCACGTGATAAACGCACAGCATAGTCCTACTTGATGGATAAAGTCACACACGCAAAGCAATTTTCTAGGCATTGGCTTTCAAAGTCTAGATGAACAGCGACCCGACTTTCCGTGCATATGAGACTCTCTAAGACCGCAGGGTCTTTCCTGAGAGATTTCATTTCGTGAACAACACTTGGCTGCATCTAGCTCCGGAGTTGCAATAAAGTTTTTCTTCCAATCAAGGCAATAATAATGTCCATTGTACGACATTATCTTCACATTCTCATCATTCCCAAATTATTCTGTTGAGACTTGTCGACTCAAATGCAAGTTAGTCACGGATCACCTCAATATGTGCGATGTTATTGTTTCATACAGTACAATTTAACCGAGTCCCGTTGGTTCGCTGGGCATGCTTCTGAACGGGGTCGTGCCATTGGTGGGGGGAAGCGGCCAGCATCCTGAGAGCTGGATGCTGGGAACGGGATGCATTGAAGCGCTAGCTTACCACGGAATCAACGCCGGTCATTGCACATGTGCTTGGTACTTGGATGCAGACAGGATGTCTGCAGCTGCAGCCCAAGCTTGGTCGTGACAGTCAGGTGGGCATGGACGGGACGGAGGAAACGTTGTTTGGAGGTGTAGTCGTGGGAAAGGCCTTGAAACGTAACAGGGCAGTACTGAAACATGTACATAGGTAAAGTGTGATATATAAGTGCAGTGTTAAGGTCGCTGTGATGCTGACAATCCCAGGCATGTGACTTGGATGCGCTCCAAGGCTCAGTGATGCCGCTACGAGGCGCGGCTAATACCAAATGAACTTCCTCGGGCCATAAGGATGTTTTTGGGGCCATTTCCTGCGCCACATGTTTTCCTGCGTCAAATTAGCTACCCGTCATCTAGAATCAGCTGCGCCCATATTCCATGCGCAGTCTTCTGGTCCATGGACCTACCAGATTGGTCGCTATCCGCTGTGCCGCACACCAGCGTCTGCATCTTCTGCTTCCATACAGCAGGCGAGATGATGGCTCAGCAATTTTGACAGGGCGGCGCGGGTGTCAGTATGTATGTAGACGTGTAGTGTATGTGGTGTACCACACTGAGTCGGGCGTGGAGACTCTGGACCGCTCTTAGGGCTGGCCCCCATTTTTCCCCCGCATCAGCGCCCCGTACCAGTCGGCTAGTGCGACTCGGCAGTCATTCACAATTGCGGAGAAGTCTACCAACGTGCCCTTCGTCTTTCAACTGCCGTTCGATCTGAGCTGGGTATTCAGAGCCTCCAGGCGCGTTCATCGTGGCTTTCTCTTTGCAGAGAGCCAATAAGGGCCTGCTCTTGCATCTGCCGTGCCGCCACATTACATGCGCTCGGTCTTGCGTTCGGGCCAACCTGAAATGACCAGCGCAGCCATCATGGGGTAGACTAGCAGGGTCTCAGCCAACCGAGTATCCCAAAAGCTTGACTATGTGGCAAAAAAAAGCCGCTGGTGCTTGTCTATGCACTAGATATTGGATAAGCCGCATGGTCTGACCACTCGCAGCCCCATGAACTGGCGGAGTTGGCTCCGTACGACTTCTCCCTTTCGTCTTCGCTACCTCTGGATTCGTATCCGTGCATCACTGCCGTTATTCCGCCATGATCTGGGCACGGTCCTATGCCCCCGAGCTTTTGTCAGCTTACAGAAAGCTATTTGTACTTACACAGCACAAGTGCGGTTCAACAGCAGCCCCTTTGAAGCAACAGATTTGCATCCAGTTGGTCACGTCCCTAGTCAATTGGTGAGGGCGAGGTAGCTGAAACACTGCTGCTGGTCTATCACACGGTTCATTGAACTTTATTGCTACCTCGGTCGCGGACACGTCCTCCCTCCGATTACGCGACCATGGCGTCCATCGATCCAACCGAAGAGGTATGTTTGTGCTCGTAATGCTGGAGAACACGTAATGCTGTGGAACAAAGCTGACATGGCCTAGGAGCGGCGGCAGCTGGAAGCTGAGCTGCACACTGAGATACTTCCAGGTACAGAGGTGATGACTGATGTTGGCTCGCATCACTTCGTCAAAGGCGCCCATCGACAAGTATTGGTGCCTCAGCCCAGTGATGATCCCAATGATCCCCTCAACTGGAGTACCGGTTGGAAATTCGCCTGCATCACGGCATCGGCCATGGCAACGTTCACTCAGGGATTTGGTCCATTGGCTCTTGCGCCCATGTTTCCCGCTCTCATAAAAGACTTTAATACCGACTTGGCCGGTGCTGTTCAGTTCACTGGAGTGTGCATTCTTGTTCTGGGGTTCAGCAACTTTATCTGGTGAGCACTCCCGGTCTCGTCAACTTTGCGTGATTACTAACGCGTCCACGCCAGGGTTCCCATCAGCTCTTCCTTCGGACGTCGCCCAGTCTATCTTGCCTCCCAACTTGTCAATCTTGGAACGTCCATATGGCGCGCCAGGGCAAACTCGTACGGCTCATTCATGGGCGCATGTATCGTCAACGGTATAGGCGCAGGCCCTGCCGAAACAATCATGCCTGAGGTTATTGCCGATATCTTTTTCCTTCACGACCGAGGCAAGTGGAATACCCTGTACTGGATCGTGTACATGGGCGCTATCATGGTTGGTCCTATCGTCTCTGGCGCAATGACCGAGACTGTCGGCTGGCGCGACTTTTGGTGGCTCAACACTGCAGTATTGGGTCTTTCATTCGTCATGTGCTTCTTCATGTTCCCAGAAACAAGATACAAGCGCGCTGTGCCCGAGCAAAATGCTCAGCAGAAACCAGCTTCTGTAGAGGAGAAGCCAGGGACACCGAACCAGAAAGAAATGACTGTCTCTGATGCTGAGCAAGAGTCTGAGAAAGCTTCCAACGATATCCAGCAAGTCAACACTGCCAACTCTCCTCCGGCGGACACGAAGGAGCTCGGCCACACTGAAACCGCAGAGCGCGACCCATATCTCGGCCGCGGCAAACCAGCCAAATGGCAATGGAAACTATTCCAGCCTAACGCAAACCCTTTCCGTACCATTTTCCTTGACCTATGGGTTCCATGGAAGCTTTTCGCTTTTCCAATTGTCGAGTTTGCGGCTTTCGTCGTCAGCTGGTCATGTTCGAGTTTCCTCACCATCAATCTCACACAAAGTCAGGTTTTAGCTGCCCCGCCGTACAACTTCAAGCCCGTTAAAGTCGGTTTCACCAATTTTGCCATCGTCGTTGGTGGTCTTATTGGCCTCTTTACCGCTGGACCGCTTAGTGACTGGGTGTCGGCACGGAGCACAAAGAAGAATAATGGTATTCGTGAGCCTGAAATGCGTTTGCCAGCCATGATACCCTATGTCATAATCATGTTGATCGGAAACATTGTAGTAGCCGTTGGTTACGAGCGCAAGTGGGCATGGGAGGTCATCGTCATCATTGGATATACATGCGCCGGTATTCAGGTCGCTGCTTTGCCGGGTATTGTCAGCACTTATGCTGTCGACTCCTACAAGCCTGTAGCAGGATCACTGTTCGTCGCCATCACAGTCAACAAGAATCTCTGGGGCTATGGACTCGGAAAGTTCATCACCCCATGGACTATTAGCGATGGGTAAGTTTGCCAATCAACTTTGTTGTTATTATTAACTAACAGAAACCAGCTTCATTGCGCCCATCATGACCAACGCGGCGTTGATCACAGTCTGGTGCCTCTTTGGTATCCTGTTCTGGTGGAAGGGTAAGACATTCCGCCGCTGGAGCAAGAACAGCAGTGTCCACCGACACAACGCTTTGTAGTACGCTGCAATACCCCATGCCCCTAAACTTTGTCTTCCTCAGCAAAGTTTTATGCATACATGGCCTTACATATCCCCAACCCTCCCATAATCCAACTAGACATAATCTGCTTTACTCCTCCTTCTTTATCTCCTGTTTCGAAGTGATTCCCGTTACTTTCTTCCTTGCATCATCAGCTATCCACTCGTTTTCTTCTGCCTTGCCTTCTAGCTCCTCCCATCCATGGACCTCCATATCCTCCAGCCTCTCATTATTCCGCCGCAACCACTGCCAATGCAGCAGCGCAAAGCATGTCTTGACATTCAACATACCCGTACTCCACTCCTCGACCTCCTCATCTCGCAGCATAAGATACGCATCCAGATCCGTAACATGATGCTTCATGCGCTCACGCACCCCAAACGTCGAGAAATCCCCAGGCGGCGCCACAATCAAGGTTGGAATAACATTAACCATCAGCGGCCTCCGAAACGGATACCTCTGCGCGTGCGTCGCCAGTTTAGACGGCGATGGTGCCATACCACTCTCACTTTCCACGGTCGGCACAGTAACCGGCTGATCACGCCGATGCGACCCAGGCTGCACCTCCCACTCCCTTAGCATATCGTACCTGAGCACGAACCTAATCGCTATTTGCTTCCTCGTCTCATACAGCCGCGCCAGCGCCGCCCTATTCTCGGCTATCTGCTCCGGCAGCAGTGTGCGTGTGATGAGGAATAAGAGCTCGGTAACTAGGCCCCGTGCGTGCAGCGGCTGTATCGTTGGCGTCAGGTATACCTCCTCGAGGAGAGAGGGCCAGTTGGTATCTGGGTCCACGGCTTCAAGTAAGGTGGAGACGAGACGCTGGACGCTTGGTACAGCCGGACACACACACTGGCTCCAGGTGAGGATCGCGTCGAGACTTGCTTCTAGCGTGCCCGTGAAGGGGCTGGGGATAGTGGGTGCAAGCGTGTAGTGAGGTTTGAGCTTGAGGCGGGATTTTGAGGGGGTTTCCTGGGACAGAGGAGTTTCTTCGAGGGGAATCGAAGCGTTTTCTGAGTTGATTGTGCTGCGTTTGCGTCGCTTCGGTGCCGGGGTGAAGGGGGGATCTGAGACGAGCGATTGCGCGTGCGAGGAGCGGTGGATGAGTTTGGGCGGCATGCTTGGCTGAGGGCTTGCGTTTTGGAATTTTGAGTCCTGGTTGAGAGAGACGAGGAGAGTTTTGATGCGGTTGGCGGAGTTGGGGGCGGAGGTGAAGGTGAAGGTGAAAGTGGTGAGACTCAAATTCCGTTTGCATGCTCAAATCGGTGAGTCGGTGGCCTATGGTCATCCTCGAGACATGTGAATAGCGTATCAGAGGGTTTATTTGCATTCTTTATTTTGCATTGGATAGGGCTGGTCCGTTGCTGTTCAACTGGTGGCTCCGTCGTAGCTCAGTTGTGCATACCTGCGAGATGGTGCTGCGATGCTTGATTATGAGATAAGACTAGATACTCTTTTCAAAAGAACATAATGTACATGGAGCCTGAATCTTAGAGGGAATGTTCTATGGTGCAGTTAACTCGACAGTAAATTGATTACAATGAGGATCTGGATATTTTGGTTGTTAGGATAACTATTCTTAGTTGAAAACTTTTATGTCACTACAGGTCAGATAGAACATTTAAAATTGGGCATGAGTGTTTTGATTTCTGGGAAATATGACAAGAGTTGCAAAGGATACTCCCCTCGACCTTCTTGTCTCTTGTAGAAAGTATCGTTTGAAGTGTCAATTTTGGAAGAGTTGTATATGTCGAAGTGAATGACTCGAAAGAAGTGACGAAGTGGCATTATTTACTCGACATGACCGTAATGACGGCTGTTGCTACACTCAATGACGAGTTTATGGAATGAGATGGTGCTGATGAATCGATGAGCATCGCGGTCAAGCAGGGTACGGTCGCTGATATTCACAGCTACTTTTCGGTAACGCTCCGGAAAGCAAGAAGCGCTTATTTAAGCACGTGTTATATATTAGAGGCGATAGCTGTTGCAAACAAAACCGCGTACCATCATTCCTGAACATCTTTCATTTTATTTGGACCTAATCTCTGAACGCATGGAGTTAGAACTTTAACACGGTAATAATCAATGTTCCTTCTCAAGAGAAAAAATATGATTGAAATACGCCATGATTAAAAGGGATTTGTTCAATACTCTCAACACTGTCAAGAATTTTCCAGAAAACTTATCACTACCTTTTGCTCTAGCACTGTAATTCTACTTTACCCATTTGAAGCTATCGAATTCCACCCGGTGACTTTTTCCAACACCAAATCACTATTAGCATCTATTCTTTCTTCAGCAAGTTCTCTGCTACATCCCGTAGTACAAACTTCTTAATCTTTCCACTGCCCGTGAGCGGCACCTCAGCGTCGCAGTCCTCCCCGAGCCAGAAGATGTGCACAGGTGCCTTGTGCCTACCTAGAACTTTCCTCACCCAAGCTTGTACCTCTGCTAAATCAGGCTTGTCCATGCTTGGCTCACGTTGAAGAAACGCAATAGGAACTTCTACGTAGCGCGGGTGCGGCACGCCAACGACAATGGCGCGCGTGATAGACGGGTGCTCGACAAGTCGTTCTTCAATTTCTAGCGGATAGATGTTCTCGCCTCCTGTATTTTCTACGTTAGTATCGCAGTGCAGCATGAAAAGCACGAAATGAGAGCTAAAAGCTGCGCAGAAAAGGCTTACCCCTGATGATAATATCCTTGAATCGCCCGGTAATAGTGCAATACCCATCTACATCCAGCACCGCCTCGTCACCTGTATGCAGCCATGGCTCTCCATACTCATCATTAACAATGAGCTCCGCCGTCTTCTCTGGATTCTCCCAGTACCCGCGGCAAACCTGGTACCCAGCAACGCAGAGCTCGCCTCTGACACCAATCGGCACGACGCGATCATTTCGATCCACGATCTTGACTTTGGCATGCGGCAACACGGTGCCAACGGTCGTCAAGCGCGCATGCAGCGAGTCGGTGGTATGCGCGTTGAATACGGTGGGACTGGCTTCGGTGAGGCCATACGACGAGGTAAAGTCCGTCATGCCCAGTTCCGAGACCATGCGCTCCATGAGCCATTTGGGCACGGGGCTTCCTGCTACAATTCCTGTGCGGAGTTTGCTTTGCCAGCCGTCTGGGCGTGGAACATCCATTATTGACTCCATCATTGCGGGCACGCCGTGCAGAGCTGTGCATTGTTCGGCGGCTATTGCGTGCATGCAGGCGACGGGATCGAAGGATTCGGCTGGGAAGACGATGGTGGAGCCGTGGGTTAGAACAGCGAGGACACCGAGGGTGAGGCCGAAACAGTGGAACAGGGGAGGTGGACAGCAAAGCGTGTCGGAGGGAGTGAGCTGCATGCGGTCGCCGATGAAGCGGGAGTTGTTGATCAGATTGCTGCGAGTGGATATGTTAGCATGCGCTCTATCCTGGCATGTGTCGGCCAGGCAAGAGGGGGAAGAGAGGCTTACTGATGGGTCAACATCGCTGCCTTTGGCTTTCCTGTACTACCACTCGTAAACTGTAGGTTTGCGATGTCATGCGGACTAATTATGCCGTCGAAGATGTCGAGAATATGTTCGGGAATGTATTGCGCGTTATCGATGAAAGAAGAGTAAGAGACGAAAGAGCCATATTGACCCCGTATCAGACATACGGTCTTGAGATCTGGAAGTACTGATACTATGTCCCTTTGACTAAGTCTTTCCAGCAACGGAGTGTTGTCGAATCGGGCAATGTTTGGCGTCGTAAACAGAATTCTACACTCTATTATCTTTAGTTTCCCAATACCTTCCTGTGACCGATTGACAATGAAAAGACGTACTAGTGTGCTTTAACGCATACTCCATCTCGGTCGCAGTATACGTATTATTGAGCGTAACGCATATCGCTCCTACTCTTGCGCAGGCAAAAAATAACGCAATGTACTTTTCACAGTTTCCACTCATGATGCCTATCCTATCTCTTGGTCTTACTCCCTCTTTCAACAGTGCTCTTGCTAGCAGGCTCGACTCTTCCCATAGTTTTTGGTACGTCCAGCGTGCATTCGTCCATGGTATAACAACAGCTTCCTCGTTGGGGTAACATGATTCTTGCTGCTGGAGGAGTTGGGAGAGTGTTAATTGAACGAGCGGCGGATCGAGCGGACCTGTGACGATGGAGAGGTTTGGGTAAGGTGGGAGATCGTAAGGGTCGATTTGGAGGAGTGTTTGGTTGAGACGCCGTAGAGCATCGTTTCGAGACTGGTCATACAATTCCGCCATTATGACTTGGTGGTTTGGCTAATTATTTCGTATAGCAGATCGCCTGGTAGTCTGCCAGATGCTGATAAGAAAGGCGCCTATAGAAAGCTAGATCTTCAACAGTGACTACAATGGATAGCCTCTATGAGATGCGCGGATAGGAAATCGAAGGAAAGTAATGGAAAATCCCGAGAAGCGCCCGAGTACGATAGCGCTTCTAAGCAATTGAGATATTGATGCAAGACCTTCAAGGTCCTAGTCTGGCTGGAATTGGCCGTGGTAGTAACGATAGCAGTAACAAGATGGTTTCGCCGATTGCTCGGATCTAAGCACATAAGAGATATGAGTAATTTTGGCGTACATTTCCCACGTTCTGGAGGCATGTAGGGATCTGGCACTTCTTGGATTCGGTCATGCTTGGTCCGGGTACGAGTAGCATCAGCACCACTAACTCCCATGACCCACCATCGTATCTCCTGCTCTTTCCGACATACCACGACTAGCAGCGCCACAGCATGACCAAACCAGGGTTGCCGAGTGATGGCCAGAACACTATAGCGCAGCAGGCATGATCGTCCCTGGTCCTTGGTCGCCGTAGTGCCTTGAATATCCAGGCGTGCACTATGACAGCAAGCGGCATGCTCATCCTTGTCACTTCACCTTGCAAGGGACGGGCCTTCATCTCATCTGATAAGATTACTCGTCGTTGTATGGTGCGATGTCGGTGAGTGCCGTATGTGGCTAAGGACTTTGGTGCATTGACGACGCAAAATTTTATCAGATCAAATTTTTATCAGATCAAAACTAGGCCATCAGGAGACATTACGTGGAGACCTAGCGGCTGGGCGTGCGTCCTGGAGCGTTATCACTTCCATGGGCCTGCCTCATCAGGCATTGTCACGTCATATCGGCGCGTTGAGTAAATTTTTTTCGCGGAGCAATGGACTAGTTTGAAGCGTGGAGTGGAGTAGTGCATCATTGGGTTGGTCGGCTGCAATGCCGTTACGTGTGTTAATCCACCGCACTGCTTCACACTCGTCAGTCGCATTTAGTGCGCGAAGGCCGGGGCAATCAGATGGCTCGAGTCTACTTGGCCTCTATGCGTTCATGAGGCGCTACGCACAGGGCAGATCTGATAAAATTTTGCGGTTAAATATCTGATCCGCAGACCGCACGTGGGGCAACATGGATCTGGGCGTCATCTGCCGAGACCTGTTTCGTGACAGTAATGCTAATACTGTCTAATGAGCCACAGGACTGGCATTCCCGGTAACCGGCAAAGCCTGGCACATCCCGGAACTCGTGATTTTCTTGGAACAACTAGCAATAGACACGTAAGGGTCGTCAAGCGAAGAATATATCGTATTACTGTGTGAGTTGATTGATGAAGCTATCGTAAGGTATCAAAATCAAGGCGCTACGTGGTGAATTACAATTTGGCGGCTGCATCGAGGCTTGGTCTTACTTTCTTCTCTCCATCCCATGTGAACGGGCTCAGGGTGAAGAATTTCTCCCTATTGACCATCATGAGTGCACTTCTCTTGTGTGGAAGGTCCATTAGTTTTTCAACATGGAAACCATGGGCAAAGTCGTAAGCCAACACAGTGCTGCTTGTTGCTGCTGGCTCTCCAACCAAATTCCAAGTGCGTGGTTCATCCAGGAACATGTAATGCATTAGGCCGGACCACCATGCAGAGACACGGTACGGGCCTCGGAATCTTACATCGCCTACCAGCGAGTGCCTTCCGCGATCGTAGGGCGAAGACTGGTAGTGAGCACCCATGTGATCCTCCTGTGTCCATCTTAGTACGTAATTGCAAAAACGCCGGGGTAAAGATTAGCTTACCATTGCCCAATAGACTTCAAAATAAGCGAACAGAACATCGTCGAATGCAGCGAACATGGTGAGAACGTGGGGGTCCTCATGCAGCTTTCGAAGATATTCACGATGCTGATCAAGGGTGCCAGTCTCGTTCCAGCCAGCAGCGACACGTGGGTCGTTCTGCCATTTGTTGAATAAGCGGAGATGCTCATCGTTGGTGTAATCAAGGGCGACCATAGTGAAATGCTCTTTCAGATGGGGTATCCAACGGCTGTAGATGATTGATCCGGGTTCTGGCTTTGGCTCCCTAACAGGGTGCATAGTATGCCGCGGTACGGCTGGGAATTGAGTTGATGGTGCATTCTGAAATGGAAAGGGAGGATACTGCCTGCTAACTGGCTTCCCTGAGGCATCGAGGTGTGGTGCCCACACCGGGCGGGTTCCAAATGGAGATGCAGCACCCTGCCAGAATGTGCCTCGGAAGAGAAGGTGACCATCCTGAGGCGCTTCTGCTCGGGATGGTTTGGGGTGCGGGTGGAAAAGGCCAGTGACATATAGATCATGGGCTAGTGACTTCGAATCCTTGCCAGAGAGAACGACGCGGAAATTCTCAACCAAAGGATGCAGCGAGACCAGCGCATAAGCGATGAGCCAAAGCTGTGGAACTGTAGGTCGATCCTGATCCCAAGTGACAGTTACATGGGGTGATCTTCGAGCGCGAGCCCAAGAGCTGTTGTCTCCCAAGGGCGGCACTGCTTCTTGGCTCAAAGAGCCAATATCACTAAAAGAGACAGTCTCGTTGTGCAGTACGACTGGCGGCGCAAATCCTTTAGCAGTGGTGTCTGCTGAGGATAGCCTGATCTTGTAGCTGATGGGTTTTCGTTCAGCCGCGACATTGGTGATGGCGTATGTAGTAAGGTATGGGTGAGGAAGTTTAAGGATGAACGGCTCCTGGGTTGCCGCTAGTTTCGTTGGTTGTGCCATTGTGAGAAATTAGAGTTAATGATGAGAGGGAGAGCGACGCAAGAAGATTGTATATACGAGACCCTGTGGTAGCAGCGACGTGATGCTTGAAGACATTGAAGTTTGCACGGTCAGGCCTCGCGGATCTCTAACCGAGGTTGTCCGTAGTATGCGGGATAGCTTAGGTCATGAAATACGTAGGCTTAGACGGATACGTTACCCATTGACGGGCAGAGAAAAGCTAGCCTTTGCGTGGGATGGTCGCACTATGGAGAATGAACCGAGTGGGTGGCTGATCACACCATGTGGGTCCTGGTCTGACACCCTCTACACACCCATGCAGGCATTCGTATGCGGCCTGCATTTATGGCGCACCCATGCCAGCGACGCTAATTTTCGGTGACATCGTTGTTTTGAGCGTGGATGTCGGTACGTCTGGTCATGGCTGGCCAAAGCGCGGACCTTTTCGTTTTGTGACTGAGTTGTGCATTCTTGCTGTGATGTGAGATTAAAAGACTGGTGTCTTATCACGTTTCTTCAGCCACCCCATTTCTGATCACAACAGCTGTCAAACCTGCACCCATTTTACCCCCATTCGCAGAAGATGACTTCGGCCGAAGGAGCAAGCAGCACAATGAACGCAACACCAAATTCACCTCTTGCGCAACCCGCTCCCTGGTATGATCTCGTTTGCATTGGCTTCGGAGCTGCACAGTTAGCCACGGCTATTGCAAATAGCGAATCCCGGACACCATCCAAAATGTTGTTCGTTGAGAAGAAGCCATCGTTTGCATGGGGCTCGAGTTCCAACCTGTCAAGGACACGAATGGAAACTCCATTTATGTACGACTTAGCAACGCTCCGAAATCCGAGAACAGCCTTCAGTTATGTAAATTACCTACTCAATCGCAAGCGCCTCATCGAATTTGCAAATTCGGATCGTCTCAATCCTTTGAGAGAAGAATTTGCGGACTATATGAGGTGGTGTGCCGAACATTTCAAGGATGAGGTACGCTATGGTAACGAAGTTATTGGGGTAGCCCCAGAGGCCGAAGGAGATGTTGTGCAGGGTTGGAGGGTGGCCATCAAGGACAATACCGGAAAAACATGGGTGGTGCGGACAAGAAGTATCGTGGCACCATCACCATCGAGAGCGAGCGGAATCGGAGCACAACCACTACCAGCGACAGATTTCCTATCAGGCCAGCGCATCATTTCCATGGACGACTATCCTGCTCGAAGGAATGAACTGCGAAGCAATAACGAGCCTCGACTGAACGTGGCAGTTGTCGGCTCTGGCGAGAAGACGGTGGAGATAGTGGACGACCTGCTATCTTGCCCTCGCCTGGGAAACATCACAGTGGTGACGGAGGATGATTCGTTTGCTTCACTGAAGATTCTAGACGATGCAAAGCTCCCACAGCCTCAACTGTGCTCGATCTGGGCGAAGCCAACAAGTTGCCAGATACCGCCTGTCACCGGAGCACCAGAACCCATCCAGACAATTTACATGCGTGCATATGAGAAGCAGGTTCAGTCCAAAGGCGAGTTTAGGCTGCATGTCATTATCGGAAAAGACGCCTCCGCTGCCTGCTCGCGTTCCGATTTGATCATCAGGGACACAACGGCAAGCCCCTTGTCGAACAGTGCACTGTTCCAGAGCATAGATTCAATTATCCTAGGCTGCCGGCCCAAGGGAGAAAGTCTGGAAGAGGTGCAGTTCAAGCGTGGTGCTATTGCACCGGGTTGCCGGCTGTGGCTCGTGTCTTCAAAGTCAGACGGGGGGCGGACGGTGGCCAAGGATATTTCATTGATGGCAGGAGAAATCATCCGTCAGGCGTCCGCAGGGTCCAGGGAGGCAGGGGATGGAGCTGCATCACCGGTACAGGTGCAGGCAAGGATGTAGATGGGACCGGCGTGGATGGCCGTCGTCGGAAACGGTGTAGCGCTAGCGAAATTTTTATCTGATCTTCTGACTAATCCAAAAAGCCCGAGCACGGCGCATATGTAGAACACATCCCGGTGCCAAGTAACACAACACACGTCCATTCTCCACTTCCAAGCAGCCTACATTGGCACTGCTGTACGCTATGAATTTCACGTGACGCTGTTTCCACTGAACGCGATGTGAGCAATTTCCATGGCGCGTGTCGATCCTGGCCGTCGTCGCTCCGTGGGGCCATGGCGCCCACCTATCTTTATGCAGGTGCTCTCGCACAGCTTCATACCAGTATTGTGTGGCGAGAGACACCTCCTTGAAAGCAGCTGAGCAATCTTTGTATGCTCAATGCCCATCAGCATGCCCTCGCGGGCCTCTATTAAGCCGTTCTTCGGCTTCCTCCACCTCCTCTTCTACGCGGATCCGACATGGCTCGACAAGATACTCGTTCTCGTTGGCAGCATAGCTTCCATAGCTGCAGGCGTGCCTTTTCCACTCATAGGAATCGTCTTCGGCCAACTGGTCGACGAAATTAATACGGCCACCTGCAACAACCGAACCGGCAGCTCCACAGGGTCTGCGGAGGCCAACATCACGCCCAAGATTCTGTTGCTGGTTTACATTGCCATCGCTAGCTTTGTTTGCATTTACACACATTTGGTGTGTTGGAACCTGGCTTCCCAAAGACTAGCCCAGCGTGTCCGGGATCGCTACCTGCGGAATCTTTTGCGGCAAGACATGAACTTTTTCGACAATCTTCAAGCTGGCGAAGTGTCTTCCCGTCTAAACGGCGATATCCAGGCAATCGAAAGCGGCACTGGTGAGAAGGTTGGCGTCGCTCTCACATGCATATCGTTTTGCATCACTGCGTACATTGTTGGGTTCATCAAGAATGCAGAGTTAGCGGGCATGCTCGTATCCCTGATTCCCGCGTTCCTGCTTATGGCAGTTATTGGTGGACATTTCGTAGGAAAGTACAGCGCTAAGCTGGGCGAAAGTTTTGGATCCGCCAGCGCCATTGCATCCGAAGCGCTTAGCCACGTGGGCCTTGTGCATGCTCTTGGAGCCAACACCAGACTCGAAAAAAAGTTCAAAGGGCACCTGGAGAATGCCCGAGAACAGGGCATCAAGAAGGCAACAGCCGCTGCAATTCAGGCTGGACTACTCTACTTCTTCGCTTTCTCAGCCAGTGCACTGGGCTACTGGCAAGGTAGTCGCAGAGTTGCAGATTCTCTTGAGGGCAACGGAAGTGCAACCATTGGAGAGATATATACCGTTGTGTTTATTCTTTTAGATGGTAAGACAAACTATATCATTTCTGAAATTTTTACACTGACACAGATGAGCTAGGTGCTATCGTTCTGAGTCAAGTCGCGCCTATGTTGCCACTTTTCGGAGGCGCAATCGCTGCATTTGAGCGTTTGCGGAAAGATATCGAAACCGAGCCCACGATCGACAACACTTCGAGTTCTGCGGAGAAGCTTACCAACGTTGAAGGAGAGATTGAATTTCGCAACGTCGCTTTCACATATACATCCAGGCCGGACCATCCCGTATTGAACAACATTTCCTTGACGTGTGAAGCTGGTACGTTTAAACCACCATTCTTAAATTTTCTTTATCCATCAATGCGCCCAAATTTCTCAAGCTTCTCGAAGAATTTTCGGGCAACGCAAATTTCGAATGATTTCCCTCCCTTACCATTGCAACTTGAGCTTTCTAGCAACATGCTGACTAAAGTGCTCTTGCAGGCCAGTTGACCGCAATTGTTGGCCTTTCTGGGAGTGGAAAATCGACTGTAGCAAGTTTGATCAGCCGTTTCTACGATCCACAAGCAGGCGAAGTGCTTCTTGATGGCCGCAATATCAAAGACATCAACGTCAGGAACCTTCGCAGTTTTATTAGTATTGTCCAGCAGGAACCTTCACTCTTGGATCGTTCCATCCTTGAGAACATTGCTCTTGGCTTAGTGAATTCTCCCCCTCATGCTCATCTAGAGAAGGCCTTACTTGGTGGAGTTCTCGCCCAGGTCGCCGAGGATGTCAGGAATGGGAGTGAATTGTTCAAGGCGGCCGAAAAGGCGGGCAACGAGGTACGCTATTGTCTGAGAGGATTCCGTGTCCAGAGACAGTTTTGCTAAAGCTATGAGGCCAGGTTGTGGAGATCGTTCAACTTGTGCAGCGTGCCGCTGAACTTGCCGATGTGGCTGTGTTTATCGAACGGCTAGAGTTTGGTTTTGGAACCACCGTTGGCTCCAGTGGAAGCTTGGTCAGCGGTGGGCAGAAGCAACGTATCGCCCTTGCTCGAGCTCTCGTTCGTGATCCCCGGATCTTGATTCTAGATGAGGCGACTGCAGCCCTGGACTCCGCAAGTGAACAACGCATCCAGACAGCGATTGAACGTGCTTCTCAAGGCCGAACCGTCATCTCGATTGCTCACCGACTCTCGACGATCAAGGCTGCTTCCAAGATCATCGTTATGAAAAAGGGTGATATCGTGGAACAGGGTACCCACGATCAACTAATGGAAATGAAGGGCTCATATGCAGACATGATCAATCTTCAAACAGTCAAGGCTGAGGATGGTCCATCCAGCTCCAGGGCCAGTCTAGAATCGCATAGTGCAGACACTATCTCGGATGAAAAGCAGATGCTGCAAGCACAAGAAGCCGATGCCACAACTGGACCCGAATCGAACGCGCCAGCGCCCGCCGAACCAACTAAAGGCGCTGTTGTTCCCGGCTCTATCCGCAAGACAATGCTTCCATTAACTCGTCCGTACACACTTGTCATCGTATTGGCGTTCTTCGCAGCGTTGATAGTGGGTGGCCAGTATTGCGGTTCCGGTCTTCTCTTTGGCAACATCATGGGCCTCATGTCCCCCTGCAATGAGCCAGACTATATCCGATCGAGAGGAGAGTTGCTTTCAGGACTTTGGTTCATGTTAGCCTGCATTTCTTTCCTTGCAAATTTTACCAGCTGGGCAGCATTTGGACTTCTCTCGGAGCGACTGATCTACAAAGTTCGTAACCTATCGCTGCAGACCTTACTACACCAGCCTCTGCAGTGGCACGAGTCCGAGTCGAGAACCCCATCGATGCTACTTGAGTACATCACCAAAGATGGAAATTCGCTAGCGGGCTTCAGCGGCTCCATCATTGGAACCTTGTTCTCTGTGATTGTCAATTTTATTGCGGCCATCGTTCTGTCCCATATCATCGCATGGCGGATCGCGATCGTCTGTCTCGTGATAGTGCCATTGCTTCTTGGCGCCGGATACATGCAACTACGTGCGATTGGGCGATTTGCAGTCAAACACGCTGGGGCGTTCTCGGCTTCTATCGGTGTCACAATCGAAGCAGTGTCGAACATCAAAACCGTTCATGCACTTTCAATTGAAGACGAGATCTTGCAGACCTACCGTAGGTCTTTAAAGGCTCCGAGGAGGGAAATGGTACGCCAGAGTTTCAAGACTAATGTGTGGCTAGCTGTCGCCAACTCTTGCGGCAGCTTCATCTACGCGTTTGCCTATTGGTGGGGTTCCAAGAACATCGTCGAAGGGAGGTATACCCAGACCCAGTTCTTCATCATTCTCATTGCTATGCTTGTTTCTGCTCAGCTTTGGGGTCAGCTGTTTACCCTCGCCCCCGAAATTGCTAAGGCGAAGAGCGCTGTCTCACGCATATGTGGCCTCATCGAGCTGGGGACAGATGAATCTGGCGTAAGAAACGGAAAGGCAACATCTGACCAGGACCTCGAGGAGAAGGGAAATGACATCGAAGCGCCCGTCGAGTCGTCAACACCTGCATCAGCACAAGGTGGTGCCAGTGTGGTTTTCCGAAACGTCGGCTTTTCTTATCCCGCTCGTCCTGGTGTTCCAGTTCTTACGTCGTTGTCTCTGTCCATACAACCGGGTCAATTCTGCGCGTTAGTTGGACCTTCTGGGGCGGGGAAAAGCACAGTGTTGGCTCTTTTGGAGCGCTTCTATCGCCCTTCAACTGGTAATATCTTCATCAACGGGGTCGACATCTCACGTCACCATGGCACCTCCTTCCGAGACGACATTGCCTATGTGCCACAGGAGAACGTACTTTTCCAAGGAAGCATCAAGTTTAACCTCACGTTAGGGGCGAGGCCAGGCCACACACCGACAGACGAAGAGATACATGAAGCCTGCAAGTTGGCAAACATTCATGAAACCATTATGGACCTTCCTCAAGGATACGACACCGAGTGCGGATCAAGCGGCAATCAGCTTTCTGGTGGGCAACGCCAACGTCTTTCTATTGCCCGGGCACTTGTACGGAAGCCTAAATTACTTCTCTTAGACGAAAGCACAAGCGCGCTTGATGCAGAAAGTGAAAAAGCCCTCGAACTTGGCCTTGAGCGAGCCGTCAAAGGTCATGGAGTCACGGTCATTGCTATTGCGCACCGGCTCAGAACAATTGCAAGGGCAGATGTAATATTCCTGGTCGAAGCAGGGAAAGTTGTAGATCAGGGCCGGCACGATGAGCTTGTGCAGCGTAGCGAGAGCTACCGCGTTAATGCGCTTCACCAAATGTTGGGATAAAACTATGCAGCATAATTTTTTAGATTTTAGTTAATGCTATGCCAACTCCACAGCTTTTGGTAGCTTTTTCTCTGCGCCTTCTGGTAACCACACAAACAGCGGCAGGTCGTCATCTGCTTTCAGTTCTGTGCCATCTCCTGAAGTGATACTTCCCGGTGCGCGTCTCAGATTTTCTTTCAATTTCTTACAGCCCATCTTTTTGTAGAAGCCCACGCCATCTTTAGAGCTTTCGATGTAAATTGGCAATCCCGTCTGTGAGGATACTGTGATACCGTACTGGAAAATCTTCTCACCAACGCCTTTTCGTTGGTAATCGGGATGTACAGCCATAACGTGGCAGTAAATGTACCGCTCATTCAACCAAAGTTTCTCTCTCGCTTCCCAAAGCGGGCTGATGAGCGCTTCAGCTTGTTCGCGTTCTTTTCCATGCAACCAGGAAATCTCGCCGCGCTTCCAGTCGCTCGGCGTGATGTAGATGTCAAACAGCGCCATTCCGACGATTTTGTTTGTCTCTGTATCGACACATTTCAGCGTGTATTGTGTTTGACTGGTCTTCCACCACTCCTGAACGTGAGCCGTGTGTCCTTGTCTTTTACCATATCAGTCTACATTGCAATTTCGAACCAACAAGAAGATCTAAAAAGAAGATATGCAGCACACATACCGGAATTCAGATTTGGGATTGGTCAAATCACTTTCTGTGGCTGAGGGAAACAAGGCACGTGTGACTGCATTGTTCTTGAAGGCCTGGAAGTACACATCGTATACATCGCTGATGTCCGGTGTCAAAGCGGGAAGCACCACAAAACCCATGACTGATATTTGGTCGACGATCGAGCTGTCAGTTGGGAGTAATAGAGAGAATTGCTATACCAAACGATCTTCAGAGTAGGCGGCGGAACGATTGGTACGGCAGATGAGGTTCGACAAATGGGTAAACGGCTCCGTTCGGGTTACGAGACAACCGTCACGTTACCGATAATTGACGATACACACCAAGTGTGACAGAAAGATTGCCGAGGCTCATGTTTCATCGAACATCGGTCAAAAATGTTGGGACCACAAGCTGGTGAGTATGGTGGGCCCTATTCCCAAGTATGGCCTGCCGATCATCAAATTGATCACCTGCTCCGCTGCACTAGAAATCGCGCAAGAACTAGCGTACGAAGCCTGCTGAATTAAATGAGATGGTCCTTTACGCCGCGGGTGACATATGAAAAGCCCCACTAAGACACTACTACCTGTGACTCTTCGTCGGCTGTGTAAATCATGGTTATCAGATCCGCTCTAAGCGAAGACCTACTCAACTAATCAATTCGGCCCGGATCTTTACCAGCCAAAAAAATCTGTTATGGAATAGGAGGTTGAGGATCATAGGAAATATGACATAGGCTCTTGAGAGGTCAGGAACTACGATCGATGCTGAGAAGACGTGCTGCTGGTCCTGCAAGCTGCTGCGTCATCCAGCTTCCTAATCCTGTATTTTCCGTGAAATTCGGCAGATAATTTTTCTCGAAGCGATGCAGCACACACCCTTGGCTACCAAGCAGTCACGGATCAGCGCAGAAAATGGGCCTAAAGCGCGTGATTGGTAGCCCTGGGCATTCCGAATGTCGGCCGTTATCAGATGGAATCGATGGGCGCCCTTGGCAACGTAACCCTGCATGACCCTTGCCCAGAGTGGCTACTCCGTGCTTGCATGGCTTGCCCCCCTTGAAATTATCAGATGAAGGCTCATGACGCCACTCTTTGGCGCTAAGATTATCTGATCCGCTAAATGTGGGGGTGAATATCCCTTGTGAGGAGAGTTTTCATTACGACTAAACCATGGTATTGCCATGAACAGGACCCTTTCCCTACGGGCTTACGTTACATCATGAGCAATGTAGCCGACTCTAGGAATTTCCCGGTGCAGACGAGCAGAATTTGTCCTCGTGTTTTATGCAGCAGCAGCAATGACGCCGACTGCTGTCCGACCAAGAGCCCATACTGGGCTGGTGGGTGGGTGTGCCGGGGTTTCACCCCATCACGGTGTGTGGAGAGCTAGGCCTAACTGCGGGATGTAAGCTGGATAGAGGGCGTGCTAAGTGCGCGGCCTTCATGGTGTGTTTTTGTCTCGTCTACTAAAGTGTGGATTTCGAGCCGTGCGCCTTGAGGATCGTCATTATATACAATCCTCCGACGTTCGGGAACGCACATATCGACTTGAATATGAAAAGATCACACTCTAGTCTGCAAAGCAAAATGCATCTTCCCAACGGCAGAGAGAACACAGTGCGCTTCGGCGGCGTTACTGATGAGCATGTTGCAAAGAAAGTGCAGAGCAGCAGCGCTTTCGATAAACAGGAACACTCCTTGCATTCCAAGGAGCAGAATGGAACCGGGCACACTAACGGACATGCTACCAAGGCAAATGAGGTTCGGGTCCAACTTTCCAGCGTCACGGACCGGAACTTAGTGCTGGACACGGTTCTTACAGCTTGGGCAATACTCATACAACGTTACCAACGAGACGTCTTCAACCAATTCACCTGGGGGTTGAAAGACCAGGGAGATGACAACACACAGTGTATTTCTGTCGCCGACCTTGACTGGGCAAGTCAACAGACAGCTGCTAGTCTGAGGACAAAGATTGGCAATGCCAGGTCGGCCCAGTTCGCGCTCGGCGAAACCACCATTTTTCTGAGAGATGGTACTAATGAAGAGGTACTTTCTGCCACAAAGTTAATTTAAATCTATTACTAACTGTACATAGTGGACTTTTGAAGTCTCACTTGATCTCCAAGAAGACCAATTGTATGCCACTTCAAAATGGCAAACAAATACCATGGCACGACACCAAGCTGTCTCACAGCTGCACTTTTTTGCTTCAATCCTTGATACCCTCTTTAAAGATGTTGATCATCCTCTTGCCGCTTTCCGTACTGTCTCGGAAGACGAACTCGACGAGTTGTGGAGCTGGAATACGCCTCTGCAGCCTGAGCTTCGCTTCTGTATGCACGAAAAGGTCTCCGAACAAGCAGCGCTGAATCCGGAGAAGATTGCGATAGATGCCTGGGACGGTACTTTGACATATCGTCAAGTGGAAGACCACTCGACCAAACTGGCACAGCTCTTGCGATTGCTAGACGACTCGCCAGACCGTATCATCCCAGTGCTGTTCGAAAAGTCACGATGGACATCGGTAGCAGTGCTGGCGATTATGAAGGCCGGTGCATGCTTTGCGTTGCTCGATCCTGCTCAGCCAGAAGGCCGCCTACGAGCTGTGGTACAACAAGTCAACGCCAAATTGTTCCTCTCTTCCACAGCACAATCAACCCTTGCCGCACGCGTGGCACCCTCTGCCACAATCATCCCAATATCTGAATCCAAGTTTAAGAAGATATTTGCTCCGTACACATCCGAGCTGCCAAACACCACGCTTCCACCTGTCTCACCAGATCAACCACTGTATATCCAGTTTACTAGTGGAAGTACGGGTGTACCGAAGGGATGCATCCTCACACACAGCCAGTACACGTCCGGTGCAATACCGCGCGCTGCGGCTGTGGGATACTACCCACATTCTCGCGTCCTGGACTTTGCTAGTTACGCTTTCGACGTGTGCATCGACTCTATGCTTTGCACGCTTGCACATGGGGCTACACTTTGCACGCCTTCGGATGAGCGACGCATGAACGATATGAGCGGCGCGATGCGTGACATGCGTGTTACCTTTGCCGGAATGACTCCATCAGTCGCTCGAACCCTTGATGTTGACATTCTGGATCATCTTGAGTCGATTGCACTAGGAGGCGAAGGTGTCTCCACGAGCGACGCCATGTCGTGGGGTAAAAGGACTAGGGTCGTGAATGCTTATGGCCCATCCGAGGCCACTGTGGGCGCTACCATTAACGACAATGTTGCTGCTAAACCGTACATCACCATGGGCAAACGAAAGGGCTGCGCTTTATGGCTCACTGAACCTGACAATCACAACAAACTAGTGCCTGTTGGTGCGGTTGGCGAATTGCTGATTGAGGGTCCTATCGTGGGTAACGGCTATCTGAACAACCCATCCAAGACAAAGGAGGTCTTCATTGAGGACCCGGAGTTTTTGCTCAAGGGAAGCAAGAGCTATCCTGGCCGACATGGGCGCATCTACAAGACAGGTGATCTGGTTCGTTTCGATCCGGACGGCGATGGCGAGCCTATCTTCGTCGGTCGACAGGACCAGCAGATCAAGCTACGCGGACAGCGCATTGAGCTGGCTGAGATTGAGTTCAACATGCAGAAGCATCTGCCTCCTGACACCCAGCTTGCGGCTGAGGTCATCAAACCGAGCGGTGGCGGCGAGCAGACATTGGTTGCTTTTATTGTCGAGCAGAAGAAGAACGGCATGCGTCACCTCGACGGTAACGTCTTCGGTAGCTTCACGAACAAGTTTCAGAGTGCCCTCAAAGACATGACCAAGCAGCTCTTTGTCGACCTACCTAGCTACATGATACCCAGCGCCTACATACCACTCTGGAAAATGCCTTTGCTTGTCTCATGCAAGACTGATCGAAAGAGACTGCGTGAGATTGGTGCTTCCGTCACTCGTCAAGATCTCCGTCGCTTCAACTCGGCTGTATCCGAGAAGAAAGAGGCTACCACGGAAATGGAACTCAAGCTCCAATCACTTTGGGCGAAGCTGCTTGGCGGTGATGCGGATTTCAGCGCCAACGACAACTTCTTCAGCATGGGTGGCGATTCACTGAGAGCAATGAGACTGGTTGCTGCGGCCAGAGAAGAGGGCCTGGTGCTGAGTGTGCCCGACATCATGCTCAATCCAACATTGTCAGCCATGGCTGAGAAGGCTAAGCCAGTGTCTAAAGAAGACACAAACGATGTCCCTGCATTCTCCATGATTGGAAAGGACTGGGACATGAATGCGGCTCGGGAAGAAGCTGCGCGGTTGTGTGGTGTTGAGCCTGAAAATGTTGAGGATATCTATCCTTGTACACCTCTTCAGGAAGGTCTCATTGCCCTGTCTGCCAAATTCCAGGATGCCTACGTCGCCCAACGTGTTGCGACACTTCCATCTGAAACAGCCATGCGCTTGAAGCAAGCCTTTGATACCGCTGTGCGGGGCTCGCCAGTTCTGCGAACGAGAATCATCAATGTCACTGGCCGTGGCCTGTTCCAGGTTGTTCTTAAGGATGGACAGTTAGTACGCGAACATGGCACTGACACTACCGAATACCTTCAACTTGATCGCAAAGAGCCTATGGATCTCGGAACAGCACTTTTCCGCTACGGCCTGGTGAAAGAAAACGGAAGCGATAAATCGAACTTCATCATCACAATGCATCACGCCGTCTATGATGGATGGTCGATGCCTCTTGTGTTTGACCACGTCAATCGTGCTTTCAATGGCATTCACACTGAGCGACCAGCCTCTTTCAAGCACTTTATCAAGCATCTCATCAATTTGGACCCAGCTGATGCTCAAGAATACTGGAAAGAGCGTCTAGAAGGCACAAGTCCTCATCAGTTCCCTCCTTTGCCACAGAAGGGTTACACTACCCAAGCCGACTCGTTGCTCGAGCACTATGTCACTGTCCCTACATCGGCACATTCTAAGCTTACTCTAGCGACGATCATCCGTGGCGCATGGGCTCTCGTATCATCACTGTACATGGGCCATCCGGATATCGTCTTTGGTGAGACCCTCACCGGTCGCTCTGCCCCTGTCCACGGCATCGAGCAGATTGAGGGACCAATGATCACGACCGTGCCTATCCGTGTCCGTCTTGCTCTTGACCGACCCATCGCCGAATACCTCCAAACTGTGCATGCGCAAACCGTAAAGCAGATTCCCCACGAGCATTTGGGTCTGCAAAATATTCGTCGTCTCAGCAAGGATGCACGTGTCGCGTGTGATCTTCGTACTGGTCTTGTGCTGCACCCTAAGGAAGATGAAGACTGGAGCCAGGTCGATATGGAGAATGCTCCTGCAAACACTTTCCTGCCCGCCGACGATGCAGAGGCAGCTCGTGAGGCACTGAAATTCAATACCTATGCGCTCATGCTTGTCTGCACACTGGATGAGAACGGCTTCTTGATCATGGCTAGTTTTGACTCGAAATGCATTAGCAAGGAAGCTATGGAGAGAGTGCTTGCCGTGCTCGATCGCATTGTCCATGCATTCTTGGGTAACCCGGAGAGCAAGCTAGGCGATGTGGCCGTTTTGGATCCAGAAGAGGCAGAAGATGCTGAGGCTATGAGGCCAAAAGATGTCATGAGTGATAGCGCCCTGGGCATGTCACCAATTGACGGCCCTGAATCTGGGGATGCCAGCCTGAAGGCACTCTCACCGAACGAGGAGAAACTGCGAGGCATACTCAGTCGCATTCTGGGTCTGAAGGAGACCGATATCAAGCCGAGTGATAGCTTCTTCGAGCTAGGCGGAGATTCTATTGGTGCCATGCGTCTCGTTTCTGACGCTCGTGCTCAAGGCCTTAACTTCACTGTTGCCCAGGTCTTCTCAAGCCGCTCATTGTCCGATTTGGCAGCTTCGGCAAGCAATGAGCGGGAGGACAAGTTGAAGGATATCCTCAGTCGCATTCTCGGCATGGCTCAGAATGACATCAAGAGCAGTGACAGCTTTTTTGAGCTGGGAGGAGACTCCATTGGCGCGATGAGGCTAGTCTCGGATGCTCGCGCGCAGGGACTGAAGATTACCGTGGCACAGGTCTTCCAGAGCCAGTCACTTGCTGAACTTGCTTCTGCAGCTGAGCAGACGACTGTATCGCAGCCCAAGGCAGATGTTGATGCGCCGTTCGTCGCATTTGGCAAGGATGCTTCAATGTACACTCCTGACCGCATTGGTGCCTATCTGGAAAACCAGGAGTGGTTGATTACAGATATCTACCCGACGAGGCCACTGCAGGAACTCGCGGTCGACGGCACTGTCGACCTCCCGCGATACTCGCTACGCTATGAGCTGATCAAGTTTGCTACTCCAATTGATCGTCAGAAGTTAGCACAAGCATGCCAGGAGCTCGTGGCCCGCAACGAGGTTTTGCGAACTGTTTTCGTCAAAGACGACGACCTCACTCTTGGTGTGGTACTGTCTTCACTCCAAGCGCCTTACACTGAGATTTCAGTCCCAGAAGGTGAAGACATCAATGCCTTCGCACAAGCATGGGTCCAAAAGGACATTGAAGAACCCAAGCCATATGGATCGTCTTTTGTCTCCTTCACCCTCTTCACCAACGCGAATGGCGCATCCACCCTCGCATTCCGCATCTCTCACGCCCAATACGACGAGATCTGTCTCCCCCTTCTCTTTTCGCAGCTCTCCGCCCTCTACGCCGGCAACTCCGTCCCCGAAACCGTTCCTTTCAGCAAGCACGTCAACCACGTCGTCCTCGACAACATCCCCAAGGCCATTCCTTACTGGAAGAACCTTCTCTCCGGCTCCTCCATGACCGTCCTCAAACCCGACATCCCCCTGACCCACCGCGGCCCCGCAGACGTGTACAAAGAATTCGATATTTCCTCACGCCCAGCCAACATCACCATCGGCTCCTTGCCTACAGCTGCTTGGGCCCTCGTGCTCGCGCGTCGCCTGAACCTCACCGACCTTGTCTTCGGCGAAGTCGTATCCGGACGCAATGTGGGAGCCCCCAACGCAGACCGCATCTTCGGTCCCACATGGCAGTACATTCCCTTCCGCGCGACGTTGTCGCCCTCATGGACGTACCTCGATCTCCTGCGCCACGTGCAGAATCAGCACATGACATCTGCGGCGTACGAGTCCATGGGCTTCGACGAGATCATGCGGAACTGCACGGATTGGGATCCAGAGAAGACGCGCTGGTTTGATACGGTTGTACACCAGGCGCCGGCTTGGGTCGAAGAGTTACCGTTTGGGAATGGAGTTGAAGCCAAGTTTCAGACGCTGTATCCGCATGGCGAGCCACTGCGTGAGTGGAAGTGCCAGGCCTTTGTTAAGGAAGGAGGAAAGAAGTTGGGTATTGAGATTGTGACGTTCGAGGAGTGGATTGGGGTTGCGGAGGAAGTGTTGGAGGAGGTGGGACAGGCGTTGGCATGCTTGATGGAGGGCAGGGTTGAGGAGAAGATTTTCTAGGGTGTGGTGGTATGTTCTTGGTAAGAGAAGTCGGTATGTGATTGAAGAATCCGTTTGCATGTGCTTTATCGCAATTCGGAAATGATTCCTTTGCCTGTAGCGCAGGTAGTTTTACTAGTGTAAATGAGTGTTTTCCAAGTCATGTCGCACTTCTTACGATTAGTACGGATTGTAGTGAGGTAGACAAGCCGTTGAGTGGGCTGGAATGTCTTTGTGAGAAAGAAGCTACACGTAACTTCCGCAGTGCCATTGCAATATGTTGTAAGACCACTTTGAAAATCGGTGTCACTTGATACGGTTGTCGCGGTACGCTAAGTTCATGGGAAGCACGTGTGGCACCTGTTGGCAGCATCACACTCCCTGCACGACAGTAAGACGTATACGTATGTATGCACCTCACGATATGCACATCTTTCCCTGCCTCATGGCATCTAGCACAGCCATGACACGTGCATACCTCACCGTCTTCGATAACCTTAACTGAAGCATCCCTGCTCCCATGCTTCTTCTCCATCTCCTCGCCAGAACCTCCATTCCCCCTTGCATCACTGGCAGCCAGTTCCCCAACACAATGTGTCATCCCAACTATGACGATCCGGCAGCGGTAAGTCCCAGTCTCCTTCATCCCTGCCTATAACACCACTGGGATCACAAATCTTCCTCGTAGCTTTAGTGCCGCATCAAAAGTAAAAGTGAAAGCAAACGCAAAAGCTAGCTATACTTCCGCGAAGGCCCAATGCAAACACCATCCAGAATTCCTGTTTCAGCAAAACAGTCTGAGTAAGAGGTGCGCGCACATATAGCAAATGCAGCCTCAGTTCTCCAAACGGCCCCTTTTTTCCCCGCCGTTGATCGCTGCCAGTGGCCTAGTAGCGGTCGCAGATCTACCCTGAAGATCCCAATCACGATACGCGTTGCGTACGTACATGCGAGATCCCCATCCTGCAAAGTCAATCAGACAGCATGGCCTAGCGGGGGCCGCGGAGCCGCCGCGTTTACATGCATATGTTGCACAGTTGATCCCTCCTCTTTCCCGTACCACTGGTGTAAGTGAGTGGCTATCGTCATAAAAGCAGACGGGGGGGCGCACATGGCCAAGAGCACACTATAAGAAACGCCCAGGAACTCCAAAAAGGGGGTGGGGGAACACAGAAGCTGCTGATCTACGCCAAAGCGGCACAAGGTAAGTTGAGGCGAAGAAAGAGTTCCAACCGGTAGGCTCCCCGTTCCGTGGTAGGGATGACGAAGGGGGGTCGGTGGCCGAGATTTTGGCCGTGTGTCTGCTTACAGCCGAGAGGGGAATGGTACCGAAATAAGGGAAGCACTGGCCTTCGACTGCCTTTTTGGCATGTTGAGGCTGAAGGTTTGGTGAGCGGGGTGGGGGTGAAGGTGAAAGGGCTTGCGGGGTTGCGCACGTGACGGTGTGTTTGGTGGAGAGAGATAGCGTGATGATTGCGCGACGCGATAACGACGGAACCAACAGAAAATGCACAGCTAGCTGAAAGCGCAATCTTGTACTCCTACTGTTTACAACCGCGTTCGCGAAGCTGCCTAGTGTCCCCTATCCAAAATACCATATCACACTCACCAGTCGCCTGTGCGCACCATCGTCAGCATGAGCGCTCGAATCCCGCATCTTCCCGACGAAATCCATCTACTTATTGGGCAGTACGTCCATCGCGACGACTTGGCAAGCTACAGACTCGCTAGCAAGCTGCTTCTTTCCATCGGCACCCCAGAGCTTTTTGGTACTCTTATCTTTCACTATAGCACAGCCAGCTTGGCGCGCCTGGCGAGCATCGGCAACTGTGATCATCTGCGGAAACATGTCGAGACCGTGTTCTGGGATATCAATCTGTGGAGGATACCCAACGTGCGTGATTTTGTCGAGTGGCAGGCCTGTTTCCGCAGAAAGGCGACCTTTCTGCGGGTGTGGAATGGTGTTCCGGAGGCGGAGGAACAGGCACGTAGACTGGATCTCCTTGCTGAGAATCGAAAAGAGTGGGTGGCGTATCTTGACAAAGTGGATGACGAAAAGCAAGCTAGAAGAGATCCGTCGCGGCTGGATGCGCTGCAACGCTTTTATAATCTACACACGATACACATAGTTCATGGGAAGCTTGTCCCAGCTCATCGGGGAATCAGGAAGGTGAGCAACGAAATAGAGTCCGCGTCGGTAGAGCCAGTCATGTTACGCAGAGGAGAAGGCATGAACGATTTCGGCAGTCAAACTGGAAACGAAGCCATTGAATCGCTTCGCAAGCTTACGATTCCGCGGTTGACGAAGCTCAAGTTGGACCGGATACATTACACCAACTTCATCACATGCCCAGTCGGCCAATTTGACAACCTCAAAAGTCTAGACATCAAGATTACTGCCCGCGCGGATAGCTGGCACACCTCTACTCGTATAGATCGCAGGGGCGGCTCAGCCCCGGGACCATATACACAGTGTTATAATGCTGCTTCACTGTTTCACCAGGGCACATTTCGACTTTTCTTGCTACACCTACTACCGCAGCTCGAGTGTCTTAAGATTGACTTGGATTGTACCAATGAAAAAATGGCCTTTGCATCGCGTCAACCTATGGCATATATGCGAGATATATTTGACACATATCTTACATGGCCTCGGCTGCGCAAATTGTCGTTGTGCCATTTCTTCGCTACTCCGGAAACACTGATAACACTTCTTACAAGGCACTGTGGAACATTGAAAGACCTTCGACTTCGCAACATTGTCTTGGAGAGGATGCTGTCCGGTTCTGAAGGCGATGACTCGGGCGATGATCCTGTGTCGTCGGTATTGAGTTTAGAAGAATATGGGTGGCCTGAAATATTGCAACACCTAACTGAACGTCTGGAGCTCCAACATGCCACGCTCTCAGGTCAACTTGCTACAACAGGACGTCATCAAGAGTCCTGGGACCTGGACGCGAACCCTGAGTATGCTGCTGCCATTTCGAACTATTTGGTCCGCGGAGGAGAGCGCCCATGGTGAGATGTTGGCAACCCTCGAGTTCTTGGAATACGTTGCGTGGTGGAAAAACATGTCCATATGGCGCGCGCAGCACGATTCACTTTGATGTATCACGGCAAACAGAGATTGATGTAGTCCGGGAATGGAGGTTAAAATTTGATATGGAAATGCAAAGCTGCATTACACTAAATTATCTGAGAAAAGAAACGCTTTGTTGTGAAGTTGGGTCTAGGGCTCTCAAGCGACACTAAGCGAGCAAAGACAAACAAGCTCTAGTAGTCGTACTTGTAGCACAGGGTGGAGCCAGTGGTGTCCAAGATGTCCCTGACACGAACGTCGGGCATCATTCCGGCCGTGTTGACAACAGTGTCGAGTGTGAGGGCGTTGCCAAAGCGGTCGCGACCGTTGATCTGAGTCAGCCATTGTGGGTTCTTGTTGGTGTAGAGGCGGAAGGTGCGGTCAACGAACATATGGTGGAGCCAGAAGAAAATATCACCAGGGGAGCATTGGACATCGGACATGACAGCTCCGACACCATTGTGACCATAGGCGTGGTAACCCATCTCGATGCACTCTCTCAGACCGGCGTAGTCAGGGTAGCGGGCGCAAAGATCCACGTATTCTTGGTTGCAGCTCGCTGTTATGCTGCCGTCACCATTACGTGCCAGGCAATGAAGGGTGTTGGAGCTGCCGGGGCCGACGTTGAGAGCCAAGTTGGCGAATTGCTGCCAATTTTGATCAGTTACTTACTTTGATATGGGGCATGATTTTGAACTTACACCATCCCTTACACATTGTCCACCGAGAGCGATACCTCCGAGCCATCGGCTCGAGAAGATGGAAGACTGGGCAAAGTGGCCAGCATAGCGGGTTTCGTCGAACCAAGGCAGAGGTCCGTCGAAGCCACATTCGTTGCGCATCATCCTCTCAAACAGAGCGACCAAGACTCTGTGCCAAATCAAAAACTTGTCGTTGTTATGAACATTTGGTGTAAGACTCTGATGCAGAGCAACGAGGTCCTCGTAACGGTTCTTGGAATTGCCCCACTGGCCCGAGGGGGCCCTACCGAGCAAGCACTTGACACCATCGACGAATTTTTGCTTGTCACTGTCGGCCATGCGGTCCCACTCTACGCGCGTACGTACGTTTGCGCATTGGGCACCACTCTGATAGCCGGTAGCTTTGTAGGGATGATAGGAGGAGGAGTCGGCGGCAGGTGGATCGGCCTGGGGGGGTGTTTTCATTTTGTAGTTGACCAGTTTGATCTTTGCATCCTCGAGGGGAATTGGGGTGTGTTTGAAGGTTGTGTTGAAGGCCTCGAGGGGGAGGGCTTCACAGAGTTCGTTGAAGACCGGGGCGAGGGCGCCGCTCACTTCGGTCAAAACGCCGTTGACAATGCCCTTGAGTGGTGGGGGCGATGGGAGGGCGGCCGCGCTGGCGACGACGGCCAGGGAGATGAGTCCGGTGCGCATATTGAGGGTGAAGTGATTTTGGAAATATTAAGTATGGCTATTTATAAGATCGCAATGGGCAAAGTTGGTAGGGAATAAAACGAGTGACTGCCGCCGAAAAGCGAATGTGAGCTGCTTGCAACGAAGGTGAGCAAGCTGGCCAAGAAGAAGGCGAGTCGAGCAGGGAGGCCGGGCATCCTTATACCTGGACCTGCATGAAGCGCCCTGCCGCGGCGTCTGTCGTGTAGTGTGGGCGCTTTGTCCTGCAGATCATTGCGACCCGCTCGCCTTAGCTGGACCCACCGTCGACGCCTGATTCATCATCCGCTCTGGAAATACGAACCAGTCCATTTGGCGCGGACGGCCCTAGGTCTGCAGCGTTGTATTGGCAAATAAGTCAGCTCGCGCGAGCTATGAAGACTGGGGGCTCATCATAACGAGGCCGACCAGGAGCCCATGGCTTGTTTAGGGATGCCGAGCTTCCAGGCCGGGCGTATTTGGAGCGACCAACAGCGGGCATGGCAACGGTCTAGGGGCATGTGCTTGCTGACGGGTACGAGGGCAGCGCCGAATGCAGCAAGGAGCTGTCAGCCGGCGATACAACGGATAGGACGGCAGAGAAGAGGCGGCGTGGTTGTGATAGGTCGGCACATCGTGTTCCTTCACTGGGCGTTGCCCAATGCAGACAGGTATTCTGGGAACGTCAGCCCCAAGAACACCTTTCGTGCCAACGTGCGATGCGCACAGTACGGACAGTACTCACCACAGACTTGGCGCCTAGTCGCATCATCAGCAACGGTGACCCAACGGACAGCTAGTCGGGAAGGACAGAGGACAGGCGTGGTGGTGTTGGTGTTGTAGTGGCAGCGCAGCATTCCCAGAAGGGCAGCTGCATCTCGTGGCTTTCAGGGGTGCAGCGCGACTGCCAAAAGCGGCCTCACACCACGGCACTGCACCGCCTGCTTCGATACGACTGTTTAATACCATCTGCATACTACTCGCTGTGTACGTACAGTCTTGCCTTTACCCGTACGCGCTAGCTGTCCATACATCGAGCCAACCCCCCCGTCTGCCCGTCACAATCTTGTCGCGCCGCTGATGTCCATACGTGGGCGCAATTTCCGCTCGGGCGATCCGGCGGTTACTATTTCCAGGCTGACAAGGTTCCAAAGCCAACCCTCATCCTCGCGACCAGACTCCTCAAAAGCAGCCGTCACGCGCCAAAGGCCTGTTTTTTGCATCGCGACAAGTCCAACTTCAAAAAGTTCGGCCAAGCGGGCGTTGTGTGCATCATGGGCCAGCCTACCCCGCCTGCCATCGAGGCCATCGTATCGCTAGTGCGCCATTGACACGAGAAAGCAATAACACTATACCCGTTTCCTTATTCAGGCTGCCCATAGCATGGACCTAGCATCTATCTACGTACGCGAGCACGAGCACCCTGATCTGTCTGTGGACGGCAGAGTGTCATTTCTGCCCCCACTTACCCATCCTCTCTCAGCCACCACGGCCACGGCCAGGCAATCAGGCGACGAACACATCATACATTTCGCTCATGTGTACAATGCATTTTGGTGCTGCCATGGACCATGTCCTGGCTTCTGGATATGCTTGTCGCACACGCATCCAAGTCGCGACCTTGGACGCTCCAACACAAACGGCACTTGCGCACACCTTCGTCATAGAGGCGTCGGCCATGTCCACGCGCCACTAACTAGCATTCACTGGCTCCGTCTCTAAGGGTGACAGCAAGTTGACAAAGCTGCAATGAGCAAAGTCTACCAGTGCCATTGACGTATCCCGCCACGCACGCAAATCTGGTGCCGTCCAGGAATAGAAATTCAACAAACAGGGTCCACTGCCGCTACCGCCTCTGCGCTTTTTTTCGACGGTACTGCCCCATTGTATGCACATTTCGGCAGTTAGACCTCATTCCACTTGCACCTGTCAAATCCCTTCTCTGAAAACATTTTTGGCGGCGTCTTCTCGCTTAGGGGCTTTCCTTTCGCACTGCAATCTCAGTCCGGAAGGTAACAGCCGAGGCTTGCAGTACCATCGTCGCAGGGGCGTGGGGTCCTGTGCCACAGAGATTGACTGTGCCTCTTCTGCCCGTTTCAACGATTCCTGTGCAATCTCGCGTCTGTTGGATGTTTATAAGATGCATATTGTGGCGCCTTCCATTGTGCCCGCAGGACGTCTAAAACGGCAAGGGCCAGATCAGAATTCTGGGTCAAAAGGCGTTTGGCGCCCTCAGCCCTACATACAGTCCCCACACACATGGAAATGCGCAGGTACGGACAGAAAAGAAGCAAATCCACAAAACAAAGTAAATGGCAGGGAACTGTCGGTGTTTTCAACAGAATGCCTTGTGCCAATCAGATCTCATTCCACATCACTTCAAATACTGGAAACTCCTACACCGCCAATTCCTGCCGCTTTTTTGAGCTTGCAGAAGCCAACTCAACGTTCAACAGGAACTCCACAACATCTGGTGCTACATTGACAGCTATCTCCCTACCAAGGCTCCAAACATCGTTATCCATGACGAAACATGGGTTACACCTTGTGCTTCCCCATCTCGGCGCGTACGCAGTTGTCAGACGCTGTGCATGCCGAGCTAATGGCACCGACTACAAGAGTCTTCTGCCCGAGCATGTCAAGAGGGTAAAGTCTATCGTGTGTTCCCAACAGCGCAACCAGCTCGGTAGTATATCTCGGATACCACAAAAACTTCATTCGAAGCCTGCGCCATTCCGAATGTGCCCAAAACTACTCTAGGCAATACATTGTCGTGGTCTTGGGAATTCTTCGCATGACATTGCACCTTTTTGTACGTTTGAAAGAACCCTGCATGCTGACTGTACCGTCGTCATAGATATTGCTGAAAACAGCTAGAAACCAGCAATAAGATTGACAACTAGTAAACAAGGTTTGATGAATCGAGGCGTATCAAAAATCGCATCTCCATAGTCTTGTTCAGCAAAATTCGTCGACTGCGACAGCACATCAATTTTACCTCTACTCGCCTTAGCAGTCGAAGTTTGGGTATGTGCTTTGCGCCACAGAGTTGTCATGTCCCTTCCCTGCAATGCAAAAGCTTCTTCAGAGTAGTAGAGAAAGAAGCTGCTTCTGGGTAGGACGGAAATCCGCTTCCCTTTTTGCAACGGAACGATGAACAATGGAAATAGAAACAGCAATCTTCCGAAACGAACGCCACAAAAAGCGAGCTGCATAGATTCATGACGTGCCAACACGATCCTTTACGCTCCACGTGCCTTTGTCCGCATATACACACAGCCACCCTAATGCAAAACAAGATTGTCGGCTCGTATCAATCGGAACAACAGCCGGATACGAACGCTGACAGCAGGCTACGGCGACGGTCCGAGATTCATGTCAGCTATCGATCATGTCCTCCGGGCGGCGTTTGCAGATGAACGAATTTCTTGGAAATCAGCAAGATGACGATGGCGTGATGATGTGACGATGGAACAAGAAGTGCGTTTCTATTAGTCAAAGCGATGGATTGTCGCCTGTCTTGGCAAGCAGCGTGCAAGGGACTTTCATAGAGCATTAGTAGAGCGAGAGAGATGAATTTCTTGATATGTAGGGCGCTGAAAATACGATGAATGTGGTATCAGATGTCCAGAGTAAGCGTGAGGAATGGAGACGTTCATACCGTCTAAAGTATCCCATTTCCCTCTGAAGAATCCAACACCCAGTCGTCTCTCCCTAGCCTCTCCGCTCCTTAGGTTCTCCATCGCCAGACTGGCATCCTCTTCTCTTTCCAGAGGCTCAGTGCAAAAGCTCGTCCGCACTTCCTCTATATACGAAGACTGCAGAATAGAAAAAGAAAGACTCAATATGCTAAGACCGCGCTGCAAGCGCGGAGTATGTTTTCACCATAATGCTGTTGTAAACTATGACAACACAGACTCGGCTTATCCACTGCTCGCTAGAGAGTGAGAAGGAGATCTGCCTAGTTGATTGTATTTCAGCCGTCTAGAACACTCAGTACGATAGTGTCTCTGGAGTGGGTGCATCACATGCGACGCAGAAGTGAGAGAGAAAGAAATAATACAGTGCCGTAGGTACTATTTACCTGTACAATGCAATACCTCCTTTCTTGTTCAACCACGATTTAATTGGAAGTGGGCTCTTCACAACTGGCTGCTGGAAATCTCATGCGTGCAGAGCACGGAATATCTGGCTGGGGGTAGCGAACAGGGTAAATTGAGTTTCTCTTGGGGGAAAATAGTAAGGATTGCAGCGAGCTGGAAAGGTAGGATTTTTTTTTGGATACAGCCGTTGGTGAGGTTTTTTTTGTATGAGTTAAAAGCAACACCTTGCGATAACAAGAATCAGTTTATTGCTTTGGGATTGGCATGGATGGAGTGTGATTTGGAAGGATGAGCATGTGAAGGGATGCCTTGGAAGTTTTGTCAATTGAGAAGTTGAATTTGCACACTGTTGGCACGATAAAGTTGGGGTTGAGTCAAAACAACTGCAGTTGTACAAAACACTAAATGAAGACTTGACTGATTCACTGCCACTAGTCTATCGACGTAGCTATATACTCAGCAGTAGCAGGCAAGCCTGCCACTACTGAGAC
>PELC01000123.1:0-70691 GCA_005212705.1 Curvularia lunata
GTTCGTGCGTAATGCAACATACTTATAAAGACATCGGTAGACTAGAAAGTAAGAAAATATAACGAAGATTCAGAATCCAGCCTTGAAGAGATAATTGAATGTGAGTAGTATATATCCCAGCCGTTTCTCCGTATAAACAGTGATTAGATCGAATTGCGTCTCACCGGATGTGCGTCTTTAGTGGCTCTTAGTATGCAGCAGACTGCAGTAGCTTGCTCAGATATTTGTGTGCTGTACTATAGCTGAAACCCTCTAAGTAATTCGCCTTAGGTAGCTGTTCTTCCAGCCAAGCAGTCAGCAAGCACGACCAATTGACGCTCACAGTATAGGGCCTGTTTCCAGCCAGATCTGCTGCTAGATTGGTAGTCAAAGCTGCGGCTGGGACCAGCGCTTGCGACTATGCGCCGGGCTGCAATGCTTGCACCTCGCAGGGCGTCACAGCTAGCAGCAGGCGGGCGGCTATAGAGCAGACAACAAGGCTGAGCAGGATCAGGCTGAGTAGGATCAGGCTGAGCGGCAACAAGCATGAATATTAGGCTGCCTACAACCGTATCACACCTTTAAACCTTCACCCATCATACCCCTCGTCTACAAGTCTTCTCTTATTCTTTTTCTTCTTCCCTTCTCACAATTGTACATGCCGCGCCAGCTGCACCGCGAAGACTACACGGTGGGATGGGTGTGTGCACTGCCCATCGAGCTAGCCGCTGCCCAGGAGATGCTTGACGAGGAGCACGGTAATCTCGAGCGCAACTTCGCTGATAATGACGAGAACATATACGTCCTAGGCTCGATAGGCAGGCATAACGTAGCCATCGTATGCCTGCCTGCTGGCCGCATCGGCAACAACCCAGCGGCGGCTGTGGCAACACAAATGCGGGCGACTTTCAAGGGGATTCGGTTTGGGCTGATGGTAGGCATTGGTGGGGGAGTGCCTAGCGAAGAGGTGGACGTTCGACTAGGAGACGTGGTAGTCAGTCAGCCTAACAACAGCTCTAACGGGGTTGTGCAGTACGACATGGGAAAGGCAACACTAAGCGGGTTCGTGCGGACAGGGTTGCTCAACTCGCCGCCGCGAATGCTGCTCGCCGCAGTAGCGCGAGTGCGGGCAAACGAGGATCGAGGTAAGAGCAAGTTGGCTGAATATGTGTCTAAGCTCGAGCGTGTGCCAAAGTTCCAGCGCGGCAAGACGGGGCCTGATGTCCTCTTCGAGTCCGCATACGAACACGAGGGTGGACAGACGTGCAGCAAGTGCAGCGTCGATAGACAAAAAGACCGAGAGCCGCGTGGCAACGAAGGAGAACTAGTAGTAACAACCCACTACGGTACGATCGCGTCAGGAAACCAGGTGATGCGAAACGCTGCTGAGCGTGACAGGGTTAGCGCCAGCCTCGGTGGCGTGCTCTGCTTTGAGATGGAGGCGGCAGGCCTAATGAATGACTTCCCATGCCTTGTGGTACGCGGCATCTGCGACTACGCCGACTCACATAAGAACAAGCAGTGGCAGGCGTATGCGGCGGGCACGGCGGCGGCGTGGGCGAAAGAGTTGCTGTCGGTGATCCCAGCAGAAAAGGTAGTCGAAACTCGCACCGCGGATGAAGCAATCAGAGAAACTCTTGGTTAGTATAGCAGTTGTCTCCTGCCTGGTGATGTATCGGCGCTGATGCTGCGGCAGGACTTCAGGAAGAAATAATGAGACCTCCAGAAAAGCGTGCTACTACTTCGCCTCTCGTTGTTCGGACCAAAAATCTGGATCAATACGAAAGAAACGGGCCAATATTTGGATGTGAAGATTGCGACAGGAAATTCAAACAAAAGGAAGCAGTAAACCAACACGTTACAGAGAAAAAAGACCACTGGCCACGATTTAAATGTCGAAAATGCGGTGTAGAATTTGGATCGGATCAAGCAGCGCATGAGCATAGAAAAGCCAAGTTGCATTGGTCTCCTAATATTTCCTGCCGGATTTGCTCTAAGAAGTTTCCCACACTAGATGCAGTTCAAAGTCATCTACAAGCACTAGGACATCGGGGTCTGACAATATCCTGTAAAATGTGTATAGCAAGTTTCAAGACTGAGGAAGCAGCTAATCGACACATGGAAGACACGAATCACTGGGTGTTTTAGCGCTAATTTGTTCTATCATTGGTAGATAATGTATGCGATGCGCTGTCTTTCCCTCTTACAGTGGTGTCACTTCCTTGCCTTTAGTTACGAGCAGCTTACATACGCGCTGATTGCGGGCAGATTTATGCCAAGACGTAGGTAATGGCGTACACCACTAGCTTGGGCTTATGTGCAGGATCATCTACTCCCTACTACGGAGGCTTCGGCATACGCATATCTACACTGGAGTAATCTCCAGAGTATGAGAATATGGCCTTCTTCGAACGCGGTTCTGCCTTAGCCCTCCGATGTTCAAAAACACTCCTATGGTAGGGAGTAGACAAGGGGGTTTTACCGAAGGGTCCTTTGACGGCGTCGACGAAAGGACCAGCAGCATGATCGATACTGCAGAGATCTTGTTCGGAGCCTGCTGGCCTGAAAGAGAATCAATTCATCAACACTATATATGGGTTGTGGCTCTACTTTTCAATACTGTGAAGACACCGAAGGTCCGAATTGCCAATCTATCTCGGGACATGGTGTGTCTTGTCACTTAGGGACACATCTTACTGACGCTACTACAAGAGACAAAGAAGAAAAAGCATTGGCATCGGTGGTCATCTAGACAAGACCTGGTATCATGTACAAAGAAAAGAAAAAGTCGGGGAGAGAAGAACCCCGCAAAGTCAGAGCCCAGAGGCATCCCTGATGCCTCCTCTCGCCCTCTGCGCAATAGACCAGCCATCCAAAGGAGATGTCAGAAACAGGTAAGGAAAAGGGGGTGTGTAAGCCAGCCCTGAGCACAAAGAAAAGGCTACTGATGTCTCGAACCCTTCCAGCATCCCATCCCATCCCATCCCGTCCCAAAAACAAAAGCCCCCAAAAGAAAACAAAGGACAAAGTCAAGACGCCCTCACACCCATTTCGCCATGCTCCTTATACCCTCCCAACCTTCTACCCGCGGTAAACCCAAAAAGAAAAGCCAAAGTCCTCTTAGATAATCTTCTTACTCTTCAGTATCAACACGGTCGCGACGACGCCAGCCACAAGGGCCAAAAAAGCGAGCCAGAAAACCCAGCAAAGCCACGTGCGATGGCGCTCCTTCTTCTTCTGCCGCACGAGCCACGAGTCCCTGTGGGAAGCGTCAGCCGTGATGGTGGTCACGAATTTGAAGCGAGAGGCGGGGCGGCCGCTGAAGGAGAGGGACACAGTGGAGAGATTGGGGGCGCGGAAGAAGGCGCGGGAGGGGGAGGCGGGGAGAGAGGTGTCCAGGTGGTGTGTTGAGGGTGGTGAAGAGGAGAAGGGTGGCGAGGTGGTGGTTTGGTTTGCGCTGGCAATGTCCGGTCTAAGGAGGGGTTTTGTTGAAGGAGTTTTTTGAAGGTGGGAGCGAGTCTTTTTGTTGCTGGACCATTTGCTGCTCCTTTTGGTTTCTGTGACGGGCGATTCGGCCATGGGCGTTTCCAGGGATAAAGGCGAGAGTGGAGTAGATATGATGGAGGACCGGAGGGAGGATAGTTGGACCATGGGTGGCTGACCAGGCGACGACGGCGGGAGGTGTATTTGTGATGTGGGTGATCCAAGAGGCGAGTGTGCAGGGGAGAGGGGGGAACTGCTGGTCACGTACGAGTGCTTTGGGTTTTGACTTGTCAATTGCTTCTCCAAATCGTCTTGGTGTACGGCTACGCTGAAGCGATTCCAGAACTGCGGGTCGCGGATCATAGTGAAAGAAAAGTGCCGAGCATGTGAGGTCAGGTGGGTAGGCGTGGGGTTTTTGATTCGACAAACCCCTCGAGGCGAGGAGAAAGCAAAGAAAAAAAAACAGGCAGGGCGACTATTTTTGGTGTAGTATGTCAACCATGCGGTGGCGGCGACGAAAATATTATCCTCGAGGTTGTGGTGGGTATGTTAATCAAGTGGTGGGAATTGGTGAAACAGAATTATGTAGGTATGGCGCCCAATCCAGAAGGCGTAGCGATGAAGTGTTTGTTGCCAGCCAAACTTGAGCACTCAACAAATGGCGCGGTGGCGTCTATTATGGACTCCAACTCTCTCTAGCAGCAACAAGGTACGAATCGAGGCGTAGGTCTGCGACGGGGCCAAGTGTGGAGATGCTGCGTTACGGCACGCGAAATAATCTGTGGAGAAGGCGACTGGACTGGGGGATCCTAGGTTCCTGTAGTATGAAACACCGTGACAAACGGGATGTGGTAGTTGCCCATTCAGGACAAGGTGGTCTTGACGTTGAAAAAGAAAGAAGGAATGGTCGGGAATGGAAGATTGTTACGGCACTGGGCGAGCAGAAGGAAAGAAGAAGGAAAGAGAGTGGATATGACTGGATTCGGGATATAGCCATGGTTAGTCAACACGCAGCCAGACGGGGTGCTCAGATGCACTCAAACAATAATGAACGGGTCATTGGCCGCATCTGACCATAATGATGTAACATGGCCTGTCTAGACACAGGCAGGCCGGGAGTCAAAACAGAAGTTCAGTAAAGTCGTAGAGGGGTGCTGGTACTCGTGCGTTTCGGGCGTTGAGGTGGGCCTAGGAATCTGGCCAATCCGAGGGGGCGTGGCCGTTGGGGGATCCTAGGCATAGCGTGCCATGTTAAGATGCGGGAGATTGCTTGCGATGGCTCTGAGACGAGGGGGCGACGCCCGTGTGATTGGCAAGGTGACGATGCGAGTCCGATTGAGGTGCAGTGCGCAGTGCGGCTCTTGAGGGATTGAGTCAGGAGAAGAGCATGGAGTGTCCAGATCCTGTATATAGGCACGAGCGTACCGTGCGGCGTGGGAAGACACGAACGACAAGTCGCACCATGTCTTCGCCTCTCAACTGCCGACGGGTTTGGCCTTTTCCAAAGCATGCCCCGTTTTGAAACATCAGTCCGATGTACGCAAAACATGCCGTGGCACGTCTGCAGCGGATCTGGCTTTACTCGATAAGCTCGCGTGCGGTCCCGGCCACAGCGTGGTCTCTGCCTCCGCGTGCTCTTAGTTTCCCTAGGGCTTCGCTGTTGGGCCTCTCTGGGCTCTGTTCCCGGCCATCCTTGCTCTTCGCCCCCAAGGCCTGCTTCATACAACCTTGTGAATACCACCCTGCCTATTATCGCGCCTCAGTCTGATTATTGTTTGTCCCAGAACCACCTTGGACTTTACCCGAGTCATCAAAGTGACGCGGCCATGGCTTCCAAGGATTTACCCTTTTGGCTCGTCAACGTGCCAGAGGACCAGTGGCCAAGCGAGTGCCCAGACTTCCTGAAGAAATGCAGCGACAAGGATAAGAAAATCATTGGAACCCCGGACGGCGAGTACAAAGTTTTGACGTGGGACGAGGCGCGGGAGATTGTCCGTACGTTTATTGCTTCACCCCCGATAGGCGAGATGCTGATGGAACCCCGCTAGGGAGCAACCGCGTCGACAAGTTCCATCGCGTGCCAAGTGAGTTGCGGCGGTATCGACACTTTACGTATCGGCTGGAGAAGGACTATGGCAGCATCATGAATTTCATCGTCAACGAGCGGCTAAAGTGGGACACGCTGGAGCCCCGAGGCGAGCCATTCCAGTTTGATGGTACGAAGCGGCTGCCAGGTTGTCATGACTGTCTAACCGTGTTCAGAGGACATCAAAATCCTATACAACGACTGGCCGTACGGCATTGATCCAGACATTGTGCATCTCGTCGTGTGGACCAAGTTTGAGCTGGAAGACGACCCGGAGACTGGCCTGTCAACGGAGGCATCGACCAAGCAAATTGAAGACTACGTGCAGAAGACGTTTGCGCCCAAGGTCAAGGAGCTAGTTTGGTTTAAGAACTGGAAGAGCCTAAAGAGCGTGCATGCAGTAGAGCACTTCCACGTGATGCTGTACAAGCCAGATGCCGAGTTCCTCAAGGAAATTACAAACGACGACGTGCCCATGTCCGCAAAGTATGCTGACGTGTGAGCAGGTACTGTCGCTGCCATCATTTCGGTTGTTGTGGGTTAATAGACAGGGCGCGCATTCAAGACTTGGGCAAGGTAATTAAGACTAGACAGCGTGTACTTGGAAGATAAAATTGATGTGCACTATCGATGCCGCCATCGCTACCGCTATCGCAGCCCCCATCCACGTGTGCGTCTGCGTGAAGAGTCTAATGCCGGTATTTTACCGAAATAGAGGGCGCAGCTGTGTATCCAGAGTCTGCAGCAGCAGCAGCAGCAGCAGCCCTGTTCTTGACATCCAGACACCCGGCAGTTGTCCAGTTCCCCTGAAGATCTGTCGGCTGTTGAGAATGGGCTGACGCAAAGACATGTGGCGAGTTACGTGTGGCGTACGTATGTGGCGCAAAACTTGGACACCTGTGTGCTGTGGCCACCAAGACACGCAGACGAAAGCATAATCGCGACCCAGAAATGCCTTGCACTTGGTAAGATGCTTGAGCTATTCCGAAGAGACCACTAGTTCTTTTAGCAACATTTACAGCATGCTGGTGGATTGCTAGGCATGCAAAGTAAGCATGTTTGCAGGACTTTGGCAACTCTGGGAGGCGTGGGCCCGTGCCAAGTTGCCATTATTCCTTCAACAGGGTGCAAGGCGGCCGAGCATGCTTCCAACAAGGCGCGCTGCGCTGTTCAAGTGTCCTATGCCCCAAGAGAGCGTCTAGTCTTGCTAGGCGCATGCAGCGTGTCAAATCAAGGCGACTTTCTCCACGCCGGCATACAAAGCGCGGTGAGGATGAATGTTGTCGGTGCTTTTAGCGTCGTCAAAAAAGTCGTGGAACGGGGCACGTACCCTGGCCGCAAGGGGGCTCTCCAACAACCCGCCGATACCAACTCGGTCTTCACGCACGAGCACCTGCTCCCCCTCTCTTCCCTTTCTCTTCCATAATTTTTTCTTTCCTGAGGCGACGGTTATTAGTTGTTTTGCGTCGTTCGGGCCAAGTGGCAGTTACACTGCTTTAGGCACGTAATATTCCAGACCGAACCGTTGTCCCCAAACAGCTGTTCGGTGACCGAGGTATGCCACAAAGACGCAGGCTGTGAACAACAATAGTAACAAGACTGACATGTGTGACACAGGCTCCCATTGTCCCTGCCTTCCCTACGTAATTGGCCCCAATTCCTGAGCACGCCTCGCACAGCCACCATTCCTACGCGTAATTCTATGCGAACAATCCTATAGAGCCCCTCCACGATTCCTTCCCACTGAATCAACTTCAGTGGTAGACACTCAGAATGCTCGGATACCTCACCAGTCGCTGGCAAGCGACAGGCGACCAGAAGAAGACCAGTCCAACCTGGTTCGACCGTCATTTCTCCCCGATCCTGCTCTCCGTCGCGAAGAAAGCATGCACACACCCAATTCACACCATTGTCACAATCGCATTCCTGGCCAGCTACTCGTACCTCGGCGTCTTGGACAAGGGACTTCTGGAAACTGGGGTTGAAGACGCTTCGGGCAATGTCGACTTCCAGACACTGTTGGCTGGCAGCAAGAGATTGAGGGTTGGTGAAGAAACATCGTGGGAGTGGCAGGCACTGGATACTAAAGGCAGCGCCACTGACAAGGCAAATGTACGGGCCACCTGTTTGCACATTTGCGCCGCTTGAAGCTGACATATCCGACTTGACAGGAACTCGCCCTCATCACCCTCATTTTCCCTGAATCCAGCACCGTCAACTCAGCCCCCTCGCAGCACTCTCTTCCTCAGAATGTCTCCGCGCAACTCCTTCCCAGCTCCTACAGCTCCTTCTCTACCCTCTCCCACGACACCTCACTCGCATTCTCCATCCCATACGCGAAGGCTGCCGATTTTATCCAGACCATGCGCGAGATCCCTGCTCCCGAAGACGCTGCTCAGACTCAGAGCTCCAAGCAAGAAGGCGCACGTGAGGAGAAGAAGTGGATGATGCGCGCCTCCAAGAACGGTAGCGCATCGTCCGGAATTCGCAACTGGGTCACTGAGTCTTGGACTTCGTTTGTTGATCTGCTCAAGGTACCTTGGTTCGTCGTCGTGGAAACTGAGCACTGTGCTAACTTGGTCTGCAGAACGCCGATACGGGAGACATTGCCATTATGGCCTTAGGCTACCTCGCTATGCACCTGACGTTTGTGTCCCTCTTCCTCGCCATGAGACGGCTGGGCTCCAACTTCTGGCTGGCCACCGCTGTTCTGCTGCAATCCGCATTTGCCTTCCTCTTTGGCCTTGCTGTGACCACCTACCTCGGAGTTCCCATTAACCTCATTCTTCTCTCGGAAGGACTCCCATTCTTGGTTGTCATTATCGGATTCGAAAAGCCCATCGTTCTCACCAAGGCCGTCTTGTCCGCTTCCTTGGGCGGCCGTCGCGCAGCCGAGGAGAAGCGTGGTGAGCCTGTGACAATTCAGTCCGCCGTGCAGACCGCCATCAAGAAGACTGGCTTTGAAATTGTGCGCGATTATTTCTTTGAGATCCTTATTCTTGTTGCAGGCGCCATGTCCGGTATCCAAGGTGGCCTACGCCAGTTCTGTTTCCTCGGTGCCTGGATCCTCTTCTTCGACGCTCTTATGCTTCTTACCTTCTACACGGCCATTCTCACAATTAAGCTCGAAATCAACCGAATCAAGCGTCACGTCGCTCTTCGCCGAGCCCTTGAAGACGACGGCGTAGACGGAAGGGTTGCAGAGAACGTTGCTCGCAGCAATGACTGGCCCAATGCTCAGGACGTGCAGGCTAGCAACAACACTACCACTGTTTTTGGAAAGAAGATCACTGTGCCCAAGTTTAAGATTCTCATGGTCGCCGGATTCGTCCTGGTCAACGTCGTCAACGTTGTCACACTCAAGTTTGGCCTTGCACCCAGCAGGGCCGTTCACGTCTCTAGCGTTGGTGCTACCCCTCCTCTGGACCCATTCAAGGTTGCTGGAAGTGGCTTGGATTACATCTATGAGCAAGCAAAGCTTGCTGCCTCATCAACCATTGTTACCGTTCTTATGCCAATCAAGTACGAGCTCGAATATCCGTCAATTCACTACGCTGATCCTTCTCTCGACAACTCGGACCACGTGTTTGGCAACAACATCAGCACTCACATCGTGGACGGTGTGCTGAAGAGTCTGGAGGATCCGTTCTTGAGCAAGTGGATTGTACTCGCGCTCGTCATGAGCGTAGTCCTGAATGGCTACCTTTTCAACGCTGCCCGCTGGACAATCAAGGAGCCCCACAAGCCACTTGAGCCTCCTGCTCCCTCCGAAGTTCAGGACGGCGCACCCACTGTCCCTGGAACTCCTCGCATCCCATCTATGCACATGCCTACCCCGCCCCGCACTCCCGGTCCAGAGGAACAAGCTGGCCGTCTGCAACCACTAACACAAGTCCAGCCAAAGCTCCAGCCTGAAATCCCAGTGGGCCCATCAGAGGAGCAACAACGCCAGCCCAACCGCCCGTATGAGATTCTCGAACAAATGATCAAGGACAAGCAGGCTCCCAAGATGACCGATGAGGAGTTGATTGAGATGTCGCTCAAGGGAAAGATCCCTGGTTATGCCTTGGAGAAGACGCTTGGTGACAAGACTCGCGCTGTTAAGATTCGCCGTGGCCTTGTCTCCCGAACTCACGCTACCCGAGAGACTTCAACTTTGCTGGAACGCTCGCTCCTGCCATACAAGGACTACAACTATGATCTTGTCCATGGCGCATGCTGTGAGAACGTCGTTGGTTATCTTCCTCTTCCCCTTGGTGTTGCCGGCCCTATCTTGGTTGACGGTCAAAACTACTTCCTCCCCATGGCAACTACTGAGGGTGTCCTTGTCGCTTCGACCTCGCGTGGTGCCAAGGCTATCAACGCTGGTGGCGGTGCTGTTACTGTTGTTACTGGTGATGGTATGACCCGTGGCCCTTGCATTGGATTCGACAGCCTCGCACGTGCAGGTGCTGCCAAGATCTGGCTTGACTCTGAAGAAGGCCAGAAGACCATGAAGGATGCTTTCAACTCCACTTCTCGCTTCGCCAGGCTCAAGTCCATGAAGTCTGCTATCGCCGGAACCAACATCTACGTTCGCTTCAGGGCCACCACTGGTGATGCCATGGGCATGAACATGATCTCCAAGGGTGTTGAACACGCTCTTAACGTCATGGCAAACGACTGTGGTTTCGACGACATGCGCGTGGTGGCTGTTTCTGGTAACTACTGCACAGACAAGAAGTCGGCAGCTATCAACTGGATCGATGGCCGTGGCAAGGGCGTTGTCGCCGAGGCCATGATCCCTGGCTCCGTCGTCCGATCAGTGCTCAAGTGTGAGGTCGAAGACCTTGTCCAGATGAACATTTCCAAGAACTTCATTGGATCAGCTATGGCCGGTGCCATGGGTGGATTCAACGCCCACGCTGCCAACATTGTTGCTGCCATCTTCTTGGCTACTGGTCAAGATCCGGCCCAGGTTGTTGAGAGCGCTAACTGCATTACCATCATGAACAAGTAAGTTGACCCTCGATCGTGTCTTGCTAAATGATCAGCCGCTAACATTTTCCAACAGCGTCAACGGCAACCTCCAGATCTCTGTCTCCATGCCTTCGATAGAAGTCGGTACAATTGGCGGTGGAACCATCCTCGAGCCCCAATCCGCCATGCTCGACCTTCTTGGCGTACGAGGCGCTCACCCAACCTCCCCTGGTGACAACGCGCGCCAGCTCGCCCGCGTCATCGCCGCCGGTGTCCTTGCGGGAGAATTGTCCCTCAACAGTGCTCTGTGCGCCGGTCACCTGGTCAAAGCACACATGGCACACAACAGGAGCAACGTTCCATCTCGAGCTCCCACCCCCGCGCCTGCTACACCAAGCAACGGCACCATGACGCCTGTCACGGGCGGCAGCGGACTCAACCCCCTGACTGCAGCCGGGGGACCTGCACCTAGACGATAAGAGCAATCTTTCTTTCTTTCTTTCCATATCTTGGGGCTGGGGGACGGCTAGGGCGTAAATAGGGGACTACTAGATGGTGTTTTTTCATGAATACGTGGAAGGTGGAAATGGAGATCACCTGGTCGGACCTAATGAATTTACACACAACACACAACAACAACACCTTTTTTTTCATGTTGGGTTGTGAAGAACGTAAAGGGAAAGGAGGGAGGGGGAAAGGGAAAAGGTATGCGATCTTGTTGTTAAAAACCTCGGCGGATCGTAAACTCTCTATCTCTCTCTCTCGTGAAGGAAAGTTTACTTGTTGTTTTCTTTTCTTTTCTCTTCTTTCGTACTTCTTGTTGCACATTGTGTGCACTCGTAACTTGTGTATACAATCACACATTTGCGCATAGCTTAGTATATTAATGTCCAATTGGAGCAATTCTTGAACTAGGTTTACTATGTGCGAAGTTATTTTGTGTCTTGTGTTGTTCCTGCATTTGTTTTCTTAAGTTGTTACTTCTATCGTGTTGTACACTTGTGATATATCTTAACATTCCAAGATATCATGTCCGATCTCCAATCATACAAACATACAGTCACAGTCAACAGAAGACACGACTTATTTCTTTTCCAACTGTATCCATTGATGCTATCTAAGCCGCATGCTCACGACTTCATCCATCGTATGCCTTGCCACAGACACATGTACATGATACCCTTTGCACGCCCGCTCGTGCCCACAACGAGAGAAGGAACACAAAGGCGCACACTGCCTTTCCTGTACCAAGAACAGACAGTCGATATCAACTATGCTATGAGAGGAGAACCAAAAAAGTCCCAATACATGGACAGTTACCAGACTAAAATCGGTAAAAAGAAACAAGGCGTGAGGAAAATGAGTGATGAACGAAAAAGAAAAATCCTGTGCACACACACACCAACGCCGTCATGACCTTGAATAACATGCCCATCGCTAAAGGCGCGACTCTCACCAATCTTTTGCGAGCGATGAGGATTGTCATGTTCCACCAACCGAGATGTTGTTTCTCAAGCCACTGGGCGCAGGGCCCTTCTTGGCTCGGCGACCCAATATACTTGAGCCATCCATGTTGAGTTCAAATGCGCCCTTATTCTTGACCTGGCGTCTAGCTGCAGCGGCGACAGCAGGGGAATGTTGACCGTAGCCCCGTTGCTGTGGTGCAGCCTGTTGTTGCCGTGCTTGGGCGGCGGCGGATAGCGTGGTGTTGCGCATCTTCTGCTCCATACCAGATACATCGGCGCCTTGTGACTTGGGCAGTTTCGCTGGTGGGTGTTGCGACGAGGCATCGTATGGTACGGACTCGGCACTGTACTCATCGTCATCCTCATTTTCGTCAAGAGCATTCAAGGAGTTGATGGCGTTTGCGCCACGGTACCCTTGCTTGAATTGCTTCTTCCTCTTTCCCTCTTCTTCCTGTCGATGTACAGCATAGCTGACGTCAAACACTTCTCGAAGGTTGACGGCACCGGGGGATCGGAAATCCATACGACGAGCGCCTGGAGACTCGAGATGTGTGAAGTCTGGCTGAAGGCGCTCCTTCTTGGCAGCAGGTGTCGCAAGAGGTGGTGCGTCGTAAGCAGAGTAAGTAGGCTCGTCAGCCTCACGTATCCATGGGTGGTTGAGGAACTGGTTGATGTCGTATCGCTTCTCAGGGTCCACGGTCAGGAGATGAGATACCAGGTCCTGTGCAGACTTGGAGATGTCATCCCACCAAGGAGAGAGGAAAGTGTACTGGCCACGTGCGACCTTCTCTGTAAGAGTCTGGATGGACTCGTCGTAGAATGGCGGGAAACCGCAAAGAAGGGTGTAGAGCACACAGCCCAATGCCCACATGTCGACACTCTTGGAGTATCGCTCGTCCTTGACAATCTCTGGGGCAGTGTAGCCGACGGTACCGCAAGGTGTCATGGTCTGAGTGTCCCAAATGACCTTGCTAAGACCGAAGTCGGCGATCTTGATGAGACCGATACCACCGGCACCCTTACCTTTGATGAACTCGCCCTCATCGGCCTTGTCTTCATCATCGGGTCCTCTTGGCTTGGGATTCTTTGTGGGAACAAATGGAATTGGGTAGAACAACAGGTTCTCGGGCTTGATGTCTCTGCTATGACGTCAGTGGGTACTTTTAGTGACGCGAGACATGGGTACGGACCGATGCACAACACCTGCCTCCTCGTGCAAGTACTGGAGGGCCTTGGCAACTTGAATGATTGTGTGGCGAGAGAGATCTTCGGAAAAGTAGGTAAGGCGAACGATCTGGTGGAAGAGTTCGCCACCAGGACACAGCTCCAGGACAATGTAGTAGTACTGCCGCGATTCGGAAAAGTCAATGAGCTTGACAATGTTGGGGTGGTCGAGCTGGCGCATAATCTGTACTTCCTTCAAGATGTTTGCTCTCTAGAGGGCAGTCAGTTTCTGCCCATGTGTAAAACCAATCGTGACGCAGGGGATGCCAAGGAGTCGGGCATCAGGGGGGGGTTAATGTATCGCACCTCGGCTGCTTTTGGCGCTTTGAAGTCCGGATGTATATGCTTGTCCTACATCGGCCTCGGGTTGGTAACGTCCAAAAAACAACCAACTTCTCGGTGCGTGATGGGTAACGGGGGAAGGGATGACGACATGGGGAAATGGGCAGGGAGGGGCAAAAGGGTTTCGGGTAGTACTGACCTGCTGTGAGTTCATCTCGAACTTACGAACAACTTTGATGGCAACTTCATCCCATTGGCCAGTATTGTCTCGTGCGCGGTATACGTTACTGAAGGCACCGTCGCCCATCTTCTCGAGCAGTGTCCACCGCTCCAAGCCTGGGTATCTGGGTAGCTTGCCCTTTGCCTCACGCTCCTCGGCAACGATGCGCTCAAGCACTGACGGGTCAACACCAGCGTTCTTTGCTGCAGCCTGCTTCTTCTGGTTGTCGGCAACGGCACGCGCAGCCTGGTCACCTGCTTGTGCGGCAATGTGGCGGTTGTCGCCAGCGCCAGCGCCGACCGAATAGTCGCCATGGGGGGCCGGATTGTTCTGGAGCGGCTTGTGGTCCATTACGGGCTCGGAGACGCCATGATGTACGGGCTCGTGGCCTTGGTACCGTTGTTGTTGCGACTGGGCATGAACATTGGACACATTTGTCGTGGGCTCAGCGTTATGGCGGGCCTGCTTGCCATGGCGCAAAAAGTTCTTAAAATTCTGTATCGCGGCCATATTTAGTGTCTGTGTGCGAGTGTCGTAGAGAGCAGGTAAATGACGAAGCCGCCGTTGATAGCGGGGTCGTTTGGGCAGAGGGATGGGAAATGCAACAGATGGGCCAAATACGACCGAGTGCAGCCGTGTCTAGGAGCAGCGAAACAAATGCAGCGGGACAGTCGTGCAACGGCAGAGACTGGTGCAGGAAGCAAATGAGAAAAAAAAAGTCAATGGGAAATCGACTTGTTGAAGAGAAGGTGGTGCACGGGATGAAGGAAAGGCGTGAGGCCTGAGCAGGCGAGTAGGAGCAACATGCGTCATAATACGTCCGTGCGCCAAATGACGATGCAGGCTACATCATCGCCAAACAAGCTGCCACCACGCGCGCCAGCCCTGCGGATGATGCGCCTGGTCTGCCTGCTCGGGGTCCTCGAAGACTCTGGGGCGAGCGCCGTCACAATAGCCGCACAAAACAAAGAAGGAAAAAGAGAAGTAGCCTCACCTCAATGACGGGGTGGCCCATCTTCTTGCGCCCGCTCCGTGGCGAGCTAGGAGTGCTGCTGGATTGCATGTGCCTCGCGAGAGAAACGGCCCTAGGTGTGGGTGAGGCGTTCGTGGCTTCTGCTCTTACTGGTACACAGACGCCGCCTGTCGTAATACGCTGGTCTCTGGCTCCGGGTGGAGGTATGACGCTCGTCTGGATATTTCGCGTGCCGCGCCCAAGGCGTCGCAGGTTGCCTTCGCTAGCTCAGAGCCGGGATTCGCGGTCGGGGGTGGACGAAATAGGTTTTGGCTTGCAGCAGGACAAATTGCTCGCACGCTTCTGGCTGAGATAGGGCCTGTTGTGCGGTTGGGTTAGCAGTAGACAAACGGCCGTGTGTTGTGTAGTGGCAGTTTCGGCGCGGGGCACGCGGGTTTGGTCCGGCAGCGGTTTGGCGGCCCAGCAGAGCAACGGTAGGAAGACGCGGAAGAAGAGGAGCTCGGGAGAGTGTGCTCTATGTAGGCATCGTGGAGGAAGGGTCTCTGAGGGACGACATGTTATTTCTTCTTCGCTGGGCGCTATCTCCGCGCGAATGCATTTCAGCAATAGCGGCGCGCCGCGGAATCGCCGGCAGCCCTCTCCCAGCTCCAGCTCTGTCTCGCGAAGACGAGCGGATCCCGTCTAGAGGCTCACAAAGCTCGCTAGGCACGGGGCGGCCTACGCCACAGTGCATGTAACCCTCGCGGCGCCGTCGAGCACGGCGATGCTGCCCCTCCAAACAGCCTGACCGTCGCCCAACAGCCACGCACACGGCGGGCACAATCAAGGCACTACCCATGGTGCCCCCGTCTTGGCTGGGCTCGCAATCTCGCGTCGTGTGCCTATCCCTATCCCTATCCCTATCCCCATCCCCGCACTCGCAGGCTAAGCAGCGTGGTGAATTTCTCGTAACGCAACGGTTCTAGTGCATCTGCAGGGTCCAGCTAGCGCGACGGATCCCTTACGTCATCAGTTAGTGGGAACCGCCGCCAGACACGACAATCGCTGCTCTCCTCGGCCATGCTGAGACACTTTTGACGCTGTGGCGCCTAATTCACAGCAGATCCATCAGCCTCAGAACAAGAATCCCGCAACACCCAGGTTACCCGGCGTGCGTCGGCCCGGAAACACAGATACCGCACGCCTTGGGCCGCTCTTCACGCGCATGCACTAGCCAGCAAGGCCTCTTCCACTAAGCATGCTCCGCACGGGCTCTGTAATCATCAATAATAACTACTGCCTGTCTTTGCCTGCCAGCCCGACTGGGATCCCATTGAGTGTCAGGCCGGTTTTCCCCAGTCGGCCAATAGCCCTCGCTTGGGCACCGTCGTCTCATGCAAACAGGGCCATACAGCTCTTGGCACCACGCCCACAACACCACCAGATACAGACTACACGTGTTATCAGCCATGACTTTGCTCTATCCTACGACTACAGCTCCTCGCATCTCTCGCACGCACACTCAAATCCCCATGTCTTGCTCAGTCTCAGCATCCTCTGCCCGCGACTCAACTTGCGCTCCTCTCCACTCAGATACGTGATGCACAGCTCATCCCCCTTGTCAATGTCTCTTCCGGCCCGAAAGTACCATACCCTTCCTTCGCGGTTCTTCTCAATGTTCGGTCCGCACGAGTGGTTGAAGTAGCTTGCCGCGGGCCAGCAGCCATAGCCAAAGAACTCGGACCCTTCGTCCTCGAGAGAACGAATGCCAAACGAGTTGTGCGAGTCGCGCTGCGAGAGTGTGAGGAGAGTTTTGCTAGTCACAAGTGGCAGGAGCGCCGCTGGCAAGATCGCAAGAAGATGCAGGTAGGTCCTTGTGAAAGCCTCCAGGTCGTCGGCACTGGTGTACGGCGTCTTGTCGTTTGCGAGAGCCTCCAGCCTCTCCCACTGCTCGGGGTGGAGATGGCGCCATATAATGCCACTGACACAGAAGCTCATGACATCAGGCGACACACGCCCCTGCAGTGCCTTGGACAGCGCCTTCTTGTGCTGCTTCGACACCACTGTTGCAGGTTGGTCACCTACAACGTCTGCCTTTTCCCCTTCTCTTGCAGCCCGTATGAGCGCCGCCTGTGTAGCCACACTCTCCCAGGCTTGTTTGATGTCCTTCTTCCTTGGCCGTGGCAGATCGGCATCCACCATCTCACTGTCCTCTTTGCTCCTCTTTCGGACAAGATTCTCCACGGCAGTCCAAGCCTGGACACCTATCTCTCCCTGCTCCTCTCGCCACTTTTCCTGGCATGCTTCCGAGCAAAACGCAAATCCCACCGCCTTATCTCGTATCGACAGATCTCGTCCATAGTCATAGCCAAAACATTGCCCACATACCTCACGCCTATACTCGCGCAGCAACACGGACAGCGTGAGATCCTTTGACTGCCATACAAGCGTGCCTTCGGGTATATCTTGGGTGGCGAAAACGGCACGACCAGAGGTCGGTGTATGTCGAACTTGGAACAGATGAGATGCAGGGGCTCCTGGCGGGAGGTCTTTCGGCGTTTCGGCGGGGCAGACGGACGAGACGGACGAAGGTCGTGAAACACTAAAGGCTGATTCACTCGCTACAGGAATGGAAGAGTCGCTGTCGGTAGCGTCCATTGCAGCGGTATCGATGTGGTTGTCAGTACAAGCAGGCGGACTGGCGGGTGAGCAGTTTGATACTCCTTTCAGGAGACGAGAAGCGGACTCTATCGAGTACGGTGTTGCAAGCGGCGGCGCCCCTCAATGTCTTACAGAGGGCGAGATATATGAAAACTGATGGTCGCACGGGCTGGAGGTCAGTTGCGTATGTCACGTATGCTCATGCTCGGGTTGGACGATAGGAGAAAAGCCATTCTGGGTATACTTCGGGATGGGTCTGGTGTGGGTACGCTGGATGAGGCCGGATTGACGCAACGAGAGAGATTTTGGGAAGGCAAATGGCCGTTGTGCCTAGATTCTGGAGATCGACGCACGGCCCACACCCAAAGATAGCCGAAGAGACCCTGATTGATCTGGCGCCACAGATCTGGAACATGGCCGCAATCGTGCCGACTCGGATTAGCCGTAACTCAAAGCTTCTCGAAGTTTATGGCAGACAATGACGGGTCTGGCAAAAACGAATATGACACACGACCTACACGCCAGGCTGTGGAACATTGCACAGCCTTCAAGCGTTGGCTGTACGTATAGCTATCATCTTCATCACAAGGATGATTTCTCCGCGATCCTTGTAAATATTAAGGGGTTGGCAATGTACGACACAGAACCAACGAATACATTGAATGCTTTGCTGCATGCACAAAGCACGACTGTGCAAACCTATTGAACTGTCACCGGCGTTTGCCGGCAATCTACGTCCTTTCACTCCCACCTCTGCTATTACGTCGCGGGATCAAACAAACGCCACATGTTTGCTCCTCGAGCATAAATAATGTAACCTCTAGTCCATTACCATCAAGCAATCGTCTCCGCAGTCGGGTGGGCTCCTAGCACGACACTGAGTGGTAGCCAAGTACTAACGCACAGGACCAACAGCCCGATAGGGCCTACTAACACGCAGCAAGAGACTACTACCTAGTAAAAGAGTACCACCTGGTGTCTTATCAGATGGGTTGTTAAGCTAGGAGGGCGTCCCGTTCGAATCGGAGCGTTGGAGCAACAGGCGCGGACGACGATTGCTTGATTTTTGCCATTTTCTCTCTTTGTAATTGAGAGTGAATATGAAGATGTATATGGGATAGTAATAGTATGTTATCTTTCTGCAGGCTAATGTACTTTTAGCCAAGATGAGTGCTCTGGCACTGGGCATGATCTCGGGGATAACGAGTCCACACCCGTCGATGAGGCATTCTTAGCACCGTCGCAACACCGTCACAACATTGTAGGCAGCAGATCGAATCAGGAGTACTATTTTAATTGCGAGAGATTTGTACCATGCCGGATGTTATCTGGTGCAACTCCACAGATAGATACTCTCCACTGCGCCAGGCAGCATACCTGGCGCTAGTCCCAATCGGGACCGTTGCCTGAATAACGGCTCAGGGGCACTGACTGCTGCAGAGTATCTCCAAAGATATAAGAAGACCAGGACAAGTTTTGACCATAAAACATCAATTCATTGCATCCCTTCGCTTTAAAAGCTCACTTATAGATATTTCTTTGGTATTCCCACTCCAAAACATCTCTCTGCCACATAACTCCATTACTTCTCATTATGGCACCAGTTCCAAGCCCTCTTCATATCACTAATCTTGAGAATGGAGAGACAGTTCATCAGGTATTTTATCTGCCTCTACACTGAGATTTCAACTCACACATTCTCAGCGCTGCCTGCTCGTCACAGGAACGTATACATTCGATGCTGCTGACGGGAGCCACATACATGTAACCACCAAGGGCGCAAACAAAGCAGAGATATTTCCAGAACAGACATGGCCTTTAGCAGGCGGTAATTTCAAGGCCATGGTCATGCTCTCCCCAGGACTGAACATTCTCGAATTCGCCTACATCTGCAATGACTGCGTCGAGCACAGCGTTGAGATCAACGTCAATCACTGGCCACTCCTACAATATCCGCCTCTTCATCTCGCAATTATGGTTGCTTCAGACTCGCCATGCCTGATTGACTGCCCCCCTAGCAAAGCTGCTGGTGTGTCTTCTGCACATGCTGATCTGGATGCCGCCATTGCTAAGCTTCGCATGACTGCATACATGTGGCAGGCTATGACTGCCGAGGATCTGAGACTCAAGGGCCTTGGACGACGCTCATTCAGGTTTGATGAAGAATGGACCGCAGATACTGTCAGCCGTGAATTTCTGAATGCAAGAGCCGGGCAAGCTCGTGCACAAGATGGAGCTATGCGGTCTACGGCGAAGATTAATATTGTTCGCTCTTCCAGAACAGTCAAAGAGATTCGCGACGAGGATGTTGCTCAGCAAAATCACAGTGGTCGCAAGAGGGAAGCCCTTTTCGACTACTTCAAAGAAGCGCTGAAAAACACTGGTGGCCCGTTCACTTCTGATGCTCGACCAATAGTTGCTGGTCTGATCTTGGACTCTCATTACGATGTCTCGAAAAACCTTATCCTCGGACACGCAGCGCTTGGCGGCCATGACGCCAATGGTATATCGCTCGGCATATTTGGCAGCCATTTGACGTACTCCTGGCCTCGCTTTCTCGAGGAAGTCACTAGCTGTCTGACTGATACTCGTAAGCCTGGAGACAAGGTTGGCAATGACAACGGAGAATGCAGCACAATGTGGGAAGCATGTGCCATTGGACAGGGTGCCCACCTGCATGAGGTTGGTCATGCATTCGGCTCGCCGCATCAGCCTGGTATAATGGAACGAGGATACGCCCAAGATTGGACTAGAAACTTTCTCTCAAAGACTGCCTACTCGGCCTATCTTGACCAAGAAGGTGTACTTGTTGGCACAGAGCATGAGTATAACAACGCACGCTGGGACCTAGCAGATGCCCTCGCATTCCGCATGCACCCGCATTTCTACCTCCCTAGCGATCCCATTCTCACCAAGACGGAAAGGACAGCAAAACCAGATATCTACGTATCTTCCGAGAGCGACGAAGACCCCGCAACTCTTCAGATCACCTCAACCAGCGGCATCGCTCGCATAACGTTCGACTTCAACAAGCACCAGCAGCCTTCCGAATGGATCCAAGACCCACCCAAAATCATGCAATTCACAGAAGACTACCTAGCGCAGCGCTTCGACCGCACCAAGCGCCTCCACATCCGAGTCCTCGCCTCCAACGGCCAAAAGACTAGCTACGGCAACGTGTGGCGCCTCTTCAGCGTTAAACCCTTCATCCCCATCCCTGGCTCCAGCGTCCAACTACGACGCCACCTCGCCTACTCACGCGCCGGCACTGAACCCTACGAAGAATCCAACTGCTACGAATGGGCGCAGCTTTTGCGCGAAAAGGGCAAGGACGGCAAGTTATACCGCGCGGTGTCGATCGACCTAAGAGTAGGCTGCCTGTGGGACGGCGGCATAGTCAAGTACGGCGACGGCCACGTTTCTCACTGGGGACCCATGCGACATAACTCCGGGAGACATCAATTTGGCGGCCATGCATCTGAGAAGATTCGTCTTCCCCTAGACGTGGAGATTTCATCGGTCCAAGTCAATCCCGACTATGGCGTTCGCGTGCACTTGTCCAACGGCGTGAGCGCGGGAGAACTGAATGATAACAACGGCGATGACGATAAGATTGTCGAAGTGAGACCCGCGTCCGACGAAGTGGTCGTTGGTTTCTTTGGTAAAAGCCGTCGCGACGATGGCTTCTGCGGCGTGTGTGAGTTCGGCATTCTCTGTGTGAAGAAGGATGTCGGGATCGATGGGTTGCCAGAGGCTGTCTTCGATATGAGCGAATTGAAGAATACAGCGGGGATGAAGCATGGAGATGGGTTTGACGAGGACGAGGGGAATTCTGATGGCGAAGATTCGGAGTCTGACTCTGACTCCGAGATGCACGAAGATTAGAATTATGGTTTTCTTATTCTTCTCTTACATAGCTTCCTCTCTTGAATTCCTCAGCTCCTCATTCAATTAATAGATTACCTATCGTTTCCTATGACCTGCTGCCGACCCTCCCCACGTCCTCTGCCGCCACGCTTCCTCCACATCTCGCAAGCGCTCCGCACACCGCGGACAAACACGGTCCCAATGGAACTGGCTACCTAGTAGCGTCGGTTCAGCGTGGTATCTGAGCCCATCACATACCCGGGCGTACACGTAATCGCGGCAGCCGCAGCCGAAGACGCGGAGGGTCGCGGCGCAAATGCAGTTTATTGTTTTAGTAGCGGGATTGGTCATTCGGATATGTGCGTTTTCTGAGTATCTTGTGCTATGAGTGTGTTAGTGCATTGGGAAGGAACAGGAGAAGTGGGCTTTTATAGAGGAACAGTATGTGATGCTGGGAATTTGGGGAGAGGGTGTATGAAGTGGATGTAGAATTATGGATTCAATGCTGGTTTGTGATGGAAGGTATATCTCTGCGTGGATAGTGGCGTTGTAGGCTTCGTGAATATGAATGCGAACTGGGGTTTCACGAAGTGGGTGGTTTGAATGGGAGAAGTTGTGTACAGCTCTTTTCACTTTTGACAGCGATTTCTTTCATTCACATAGTCCCTTTATTACTGTTTTGCGTATAATCTCTGCAGCTAGATTACTTTAATATTTATGGATTATTCTAGGAGTTGTACACATATGAATCTGAGAGTGATTCAAGGAGATATTTCCGACAATGATTTCCTACTCTTGAGATGATCTATAAGATGAGAATAGCAAATGGTTTGAGCTCAGTGATGGTTATCTTACTTTCAGTGTGTAATGTTGGTTCCAACGTAGTAGTAAATAGGTATCCGCCATTGGGTAGAGACCTATTTACCACACTAAGTAGAATATAGATGGCGCTTTAGTAAGTAAGTTGATTGTTAGCAATGTATTGTTCTAACAGATAACAGCGATGAAAAGAGATCTGGAATATAATCGTGACTAGATTTGGCCTTGGCGGGAATGTGCCAAGCTACTGTATAGATAACCTTCCCATCCTCGCTCCCCTCTCCCACCACCCCTTGTTCAAATCCAGTCCATTCCAACAAGCATACAGATACTCCTTCTGCCCAGGCATTATCATAGCAATCCCATCAAACACAACGGGCTTAACTTTGGCCAACATGACTAAAATAGGTTCTTATCATTGACATCCCTAAAATACCAAAGCATAGAGTGGACCCAACCTTCCTATAATTCGGTCAACGCTTGATCATTAACGGTGGGCATGAGGGGCATCATACATCTTTCACCCACATGTAGACGATGCTATTAGCAGTGGACTTGGCACCTGAGTTGCACAGGAATGCATTGTCGAACTCGAGACTTTTCAACCTACTTACTATAAGCAAGCGCACATGGACCATTCAAAGTCAAGACCTACCAAAAGGATCCAGGCGCGTGACCACGCTCCGCTCGCCAGAACTGCTTTGCGTTGGTGGTGCAATATGTACCACTGGCGCCCTTGGGAGCCCCGAGATAGGCATCGGTTGCGACATTTCGAAGCGCGAACTCATCTGCTTTACCTGAGTCCTGCCGCTCCACCACCCATTGCTGGGACTTAGATCCCGTTGCTTTCTGGGTCTTGATTTCCTTTCCGGAATTCTCGGCGTCGACGACGTGACCGCCGTTGATGGCGATGATGTAGACAGGGTTGGTGAACAACATAGTTGCAATCTTGGGTTCTCGTAATAAACCAAATGCGGGATACTCAAAGACAGCGACCGCTATATCTCTTCAAGCGATGGCTTTGTGCCTTTCCGGCTGTGCTCCTTGTGAAGCCGTGCTACAGGCTCGGCCACTGATGATCGACTCTGCAACAGCTGCTTGACGATGGCTGCCAGCATACTAGATGCATTCTGTTCTTCCTGTGCTTTGTAGTTGCAGTATATGTATGCAATCCCAACTGAGTTGCTCTGGACAGACTTCAAAAGGTGGTCAATTGCGATTGCAGCCATCATGGTCTTTCCAGTACCAGGAATTCCCGGGCAGAAAATAGTTCCGTTTGGCTCATTGATCCACTTTGCGAATTCGGGCGCGTCAAGAAACCATTGGCCCGTCCCTTCTTGTCTGCGAGCTATGATATCTGTTTGCTGAGCAGGATAGTTGGTAGGCGAGATCCATTCTGTCAACTTTTCATGCTTTTCATCGAGCTGGTCTTGCCAGATGCTGTCCACTCGAGATTTTATGGCAGATACGTGTGTTCGAAGGACGTTCGTGTCTTCTTTGATAGCTTTGGATAATTTGCTTCTAAACGTAAATGATATCGTCCATGAGCTAGGTACTTTGGGTACTTACAAGTGATCCATCTCCAATGCTATGCCCACGAGCGCTTTCAAACGTTCAATACGAGCTAACACGCTCGCAACTTCTTCCTTTTTGAGCTTCCAAACCAGCGCTCTACCTGCCTGGTGTAGTCGGCCTTTGTCTATCATTCCATTTTGCAGTTCTTCAAGCGCTTGCTTAAATTGGTCGAGCGGTCCATTCTCGACTCCGAGAGTTCGGACCGCTGTATACCATGGGGCATCCGGGGATCTGTCCTCGAGACGAAATCTCAAATTCATCAGAAGACTGTGTGCATTTGCAGCTTCTATAGCGCATCTCGCACAATCTTTCGAAGCGTCTTTGACATCACTTAGGCACCCTAGGACCTTGGCTGAGAGCTGAAGAACTGCGATGATGCTAGCTGTGATGCTAAGCGGGTCCATGGTCAGGCAAAGTCAACGGGAAAGGCCAGTGCGTATGGAAAGGCACCAGGAGCAGATTACCGCTATTGAAGTAGCGGTGTTGAAGAAATGAAGGGACAACCCCCTGAGCTGAGGTCTGCCGCTACCAGGTTGAACAGCGGGGCTGAGCAACAAGGCTGAGCAATAAGGCTGAATAGCTGCGCTGACTCTCGCGTGTCACGGGATAGCCACACAAAATCGCCTCATCGAGGGCGCTTCGCATACAGTCGAAATCGCCATGATAGTATCAATGCTGTGTAATAGACATATCAGCATTGACTCATGTCTCTTAGAGTCCAGATGTGTATTTTGCGAGTTGGTGGATGGCTGTACTAGTGTAGTAGGGTCAGTTTCTCTCCAACTAGCACTTGATTCGGTACACCAAGAAGCTGAACAGCTGGGCTGCCTTGTCTTATCGATAACGCCATTAGGGAGCCACGGTAAGCTGGCGAGGAAAACGAGAGTATCTCTTGGCGTGTTCGAATGGCTGGATGTAAGCAGCCCACCAAGGCAGCGCAAGGCACATTCCAAATCACTGTAAGCAGCATTAGATATGGTGACATCGTAAAAAAGTCGGTGCAAATAATTAGAGTCATGTTGTCTTTTTGAGCACTTACGTGTATCTCGCTTCTGAGTACTGACGAGTATTTTCTTAGTACATTAGAGGCTACAGTATTCTCGTAGGGACCGTTTTCACCAGCCTACCGAAGTGCATCGAGATGGTGCAATACCGGAAATACTTCCTGTGCGCTCATGGGAAGAATTTAGCAATCATCACACTCAAGCTACGAACTACAGTTCTGAGGTGTTTCGGCGCACAAAGATGCGAACAACCGCGTCCTATTCGCTTGGCCTCATCATAGGACCTGAGCTTCCGCATAGGCTGCGAAAGCAGCCACATCATGGGGAGCCTTCATTTCAAGTGGATGTCGTGGCCCGGCACACTTTCTACCCGGTCAATGACAGCGGTAATTTTGCCGAAGAATAAGGATGCCAGGTTCCTCTATCCACAAGGTACAATTTCTTCCATCCATGCAGTTTTTTCCATTGTCGATGGATCGCTACCTTTGTCTCACTTGTTAATGCGTCAAAGTGCTAGCAAAATGCGAGCGGCTATCACCGATCAGCTTGTAACAACGCGGCCATGGTAGTCGTTCTTCCTTGTCACAATATTCACCCGAGTGTAAAGCGTTAAAATGCCTCATTGATCAGGTGTCATTCCACTCCGCAACATGTGGCTTTGCCGGATAGTTGAAGAACCGGATACGAAAAAGGGAGTGGACAACTTGGGATACACCTGCCAAAGACAGATGTTGGTGTAGCAGATGGTGGCAGCCCCTGAGGCATCCAGAACAAGGCACACAGAATTCGCCACAGTCAAGACTCAAATACTCGGACAGCCACATGGCCAAGCTTATGCAGACTACTTCTGCATGCCCCTGGACTTCAACTGACATCGTGTGTAGTGCGCATGCAGAGTCCCGGTAGATGCTGGTAGACTGAGATGCGTTTCAGGTAGTATGTTAGCGCACCTGTGTAGTCGAGGGGCATCTTGTGCCTGGCTACTCAGCTAGTGGCGGGAAAGGGGGGGGAGAGATCCAGGCCATAGTTCTCGACTCGTTGACTAAATGACTAGTTTTGCTGTTGCAGAGTAGCTCAGGCGATTTATGGATGAAGGAAACGCACTTGTTACTTAGTTGCGAAAGTTTGCAGCCAGCGGCGATACCAGGTAAGCAGTTCAGTACGAAGCCTGTTTTTGAGTTTGGTGGTGAAGATAAGCTCGCGTGTGGGTTCATCGGGCGCTGAAACGCTTGTCCTCAGGCGTTCTGAGTTTGAGGTGGGATTACACGAGATGTGCTACCAGCTAGTCCGACGTGGTTAGCCTCGAAATCGGTTCCTGTAATCTGCGGGCTGTTCTGACAGGCCTGGGGGTGTTCCTGGGGCCTGGAGTGCCGTTGCTTATCCATGAAACACTGGCTATCGATAACACGTTGGCTTGCGTGGATGAGGTTGCGCGACATGGTGAATTGCTCATTTCGTCACTGCGCTTGGCCCAGGGCGCCGAGAGGGTGCCACGCGCGCCACGGTGGGCGGGTGTTTTTCGGTACGCCCAAGGGTCTGGAGTCTTGCGTGTTAAACTTAGAGAGTGGATGGGCGTCAACGTGGTGGCATACAAGGAAAAAAAAACAAGCATCGCCGGCGGGAGCGCTGCTGGCCAATGAAACGGATGAGCCCACGTGCCAGTGTGAGGCGTAGCGTCGGTCGCAGAGCCAATCAAGACCCGCGTGTTCGGCCATCTGAAACGTAGTGGACCTACGCAACCAAACCTCCACCCACCCGTTGCTGGCAAAAATCACCTCGTTCTAGGACCACCGAGTCGGCGCATACTCACCTATCATCGGATCGCCCAAGCCATGCTGCGGTACACGCAAGTGTACCACGTCTCCATTTCCATCGCTGGCTGCTACGCGTCATCGCCCTGTGCTGGCCGCTACATCCAGGCCCCAACATGGTCTCTGACGTTGAGGGCGGCACGCACGCCCTTGATTATTTCCCATGTGCTTCTCCACCCGGAGAGACCCGCAAATCGGCACGGCATCTGGAAACAGCCTTGTTACCGTTGTTCGTGATGGAGATCAACGGCTCGCGTTGCCTCCCATACCTGACTGCTCTTCTTACATGTTTGAGGCAGGGCTAGTATAGCCGCTTAACAACGTGAACTATAGAACAAGAGACGCCGGCTCTCGCACCGGAAAGGGGTCTGGCCCTGCCAGGTGTGCGCGCGACGCCGCCATTTTGCTGTGGGACCGGCAAATCCATGGCTGGCGGCTATAGTGGAGGCCGGCGTTGAAACGCACAACCAAGACCCAAACATCTTGGGCTGCAGGCACAAAAGATTCTGTGCAGCATCGCGTGCAGTGGCGCCTCGTTTCGATACCGCATCCGTCTCCGTCTCCATTGGCTCTGGGCGCTTCTGTCTCTCTAGGACGGGCATTTTGAACCATGTCTGACCACATCACCCGCCTGTGATTAAAGGTGCCTGGCCGCGCCAACCTCATCGGTCCTCTCGCTCATCATTTGTGTTGCGTCTTCACTCCACTTCACTTCTCTTGTCTATTTTCTTCTTCTTTCATTTCATTCTTGCCTGGGACGCACTGTGCGGACTTCACAGTATCTTTGTTATTGAACAATACCATTGTTGCTATTCAAGTGAAGCCAACTTTGGGTCATATGACTATACACATTGTGTCATCAGTCACAACACATGTCGAGTACCACGTCACCTTGTTAAGATTTGCTTTTCTTCCCATTCTACAAGATTTGTTCCCCCATACATAAAAACCCCCGACTCTCACAGGACAAGATAACCACCTTTTCCACTACACGCATATCCAACTACCAAAGCCTATCAAGATGCCTGCTATATGGCCGTTTGTCGTGGCGGCACTCGCCACTTTTCCTACCGCTCATTCTCACAGCTGGGGTGAGCAGCTACGCAACATAGATGCCAAAGGCAACTATGTGGGCGCCTATGGCTATCCTAGAGGCATGGTCGATCGCGGGCAAACCAGCCCCGATGGCAAAGATACAGACAACGCCATGACCTGGAGAATGCCCGAATCCAACACTGAGGGCAAAATCTACATCGATGCCGAACAGCTGCTCTGTGCACCAACCCAGCGCGAGCAAAAGCAATCTTCCGACAAATTCCCGCGTCTCAAAGCTGCACCTGGTGGTTTTGTTGCTATCAGGTACCAGGAGAACGGACACGTCACGCTTCCCCAGAACAACCCGGAGAAGCCAGAAAAGGGTGGAACTGTCTATGTATACGGAACCAAGGACCCGAAGACAGACGAAAAGCTTTTTGACGTTCTTCAGTGGACTCAGGATGGACAAGGCGGCGACAAGCGAGGCGTTCTGCTAGCCATGAACGACTACGACGATGGCCGCTGCTATTTGAACAACGACACGCCCATCGCCAAGGAGCGCAAGGCAGCCGATCCTGCCTATATGATGAACACACCTGAGGAAGGTCCTGCCAATTCGGTCATGTACTGCGAAACCGATGTCAAACTCCCGAATGACGTAGAGCTTGACAAGGCCTATACTCTGTACTGGGTATGGCAATGGACCTCTCTGCCTGGGAAGACCCCAGGTCTCAAGAAGGGCAAAGATGAGTACTACAGCACCTGCATCGACGTCGACATCGCATCTCCCAAGGTTGCCATGCAGGCTCTCGATGTTGCCGACATGTCCGCATTTGCCATGGGCCAACAGGATGCTGTGTCTACTGCCGTTGAAGACTGGAAGGCGCGAACTGCTCTCTTCACTGATTTGCCGTTGAAGCGCGAAATGGGCCCTGTTACATCTCTTCTTTCTGGCGGCGGCGGCTTCGGTAAAGATGGCCCTTTTGCGTCTGCCACCGCACCTCCTTTCTCCAACAGCACCGGTACTGCCATCCGAACCTCACCTGCGCTTGCTATTCCAACCCCTAGTGGCCCCCCGGATGTCGCACCTACTCCTTCGTTACCTGGAAATGGTGGTGTCGTCGTCGTCACGACCACTGTCATGGTCACTGTCACCGCACCTGTTGCCACTGAGCCAGCAGTCACTCCTTCTGCTGTCCGCAGCATCCGTCACAAGAACGGTGCGAAGTTTCGTGGCATTCTTACCGCTTGAGCCGCTTCTTTCTCTTGTTGATTCTGAACTATTCCTTTCTTGTCACTCTTTTTGCACGATGCGCGTTCTTTTCCTTTCCTTCTAACATGAACCCCTGTGGCTGGCCACCGGTACAAACAAGCAAAGAGCAGGATCTCGAACAACGACTATGGCGATGATTACGATATATGACCGATGAGTAGGTTGTGCATGTACCTTTGGCTTTTGCATAGCATGGGAGGATTTTTCTTCGTCTTTCTGTCTCTCCTTTAGGTTTTCGGATATGGACGATACCCTTTGCATATGTTCATTGGCGTTTTGGCTTTTCAGCATTTTCACGATACAAATACCCGGCTCAGCCATGATACCACTAGTTCCTCACGGAATCAATCAAGCTTTCTTCTCTAACGTCAAATACCAATCGAGTGTAATGCGTATATGCCCTGTAGTTTTAGAATACGATGATCATCATCAGTGCCTAGTGTGGATCTCTGGCAATGCGCTGATTGGATGATTTCATGAAGATTGCCCATGTGCAACACCAATCGAAGTACTGAGCATAGCCGCCCGCGTGACAACTGTGCCGCAATAATACAGGCTTTGCAAGCACTCTACATAAGTTTCCCATGTCCTAATATCCTTCAACCTTCACTCTAACACTCTTTTTCTCTAATTCGTCACACTATAAACAACCCGACCCATCGCTTTCAATACAACATGTCGCAGGATGAACCTGTAGCGCCATCGATCGTTGGTTCTGATGATTGGAATATCTGCACACCCTCCGCAACCTCTGAAAACACCATGAAGAACGTCCAGGCCAGCCAATCATCTATCCCTTGGCCAGGACGACTATTCATCATTCGATCTCGCGCAAATGGCCTGGTCATTACGTTTTTGGATGGCCAAGTCATACTCGACAAACCAGGAGGGCTTGGTAATTTCAGATGGCGATGTGTTGAAGAGAATGGTTGGCTGGGGTTCAAGGACCCAGTTTCTGCGCTATACCTCGGTTGGGATCAATATCCATGGCTTCGTTGTGCCGTGCCTCATCATCGAAAGTGCGAATATATGTGTCCACGGGTGCGACCAGACGGCGGATACCTCCTGCTAATATGCCACCGTGATCGACTAAAGCCTCTAGGTGTATGCGCAAGAGAAACGGACAAGGGCGTCACGCAGCAGGTCAAGGTCACAGAATTGGATGCTGAGGGAATTGTTTGGGACTTTATTGAGGTACAGAGTGCGGAATACGAATAGCTGTGGTGGTTAGACGCGTTTTCTAGGAGCATAGTAAATAGCGAAAGTTTGACGTTGAAATTGATCTCTGAGTAGTTAAATGCACAGAGCGGGTTGATGAAATATGAAATATGAAATTGCTTGTTTTGTTTGTATCGCTGTCTACAACTTCCAGTGCGCACTGTGCTAAGGAAATGGCGAGTTGAGTCAAACAGTTCTATGATAATACAGAGGGGTATAAGCCAAGGGAACTACCGCGAGCTTAGAAGACTTCATTTTTTTTCGCTTTAGCAGCTTTCATCAAAAGTTAACGACCACAGCATTCCTCACTGAGTCAAGATGGACACATATAGTCTAGCTGTCAAAACCATGGGCTTGTCGCCTTGCAGTTAGCAAGTTGACTTTCCATTTCTGTCATCTTCACCACCCGCTCCTCTTATTTTCACTACAAAAGAATGCGAAAAAAAAAGGAGAAAGATCAAGTAACTAACCTGCTCCTCTTAGCGGAATTGAATCGTGTGCCCTCCTATGATACTGGGTTAGGAATGTCCCATAATCCTGTTAGCGTCTCCATGTAATGCTCTCGCCGGTAGCATGTTAACACCTATAATCTCATTAGCAGCCTAGCCTGTAATCTTGTGGTTCCAGTGTCGTACCTGGAGACCACCCAACTTACGCTGAGAGGAGATGGTTGTTGTCTGATGGACTATTGAGAAATTTTGTAGCATTTATACTGCATGGCGAGGTAGAGTGCACAGTAGTGACAGTGTGGCACGTGAGAAGTGAGTGTCGGTGCGTTTGTAAAGGTGCTGCTCCGGTATCATCTCGTGGCATAGTACGCCACAACGTCTGCATAACCATTTACAAAAAACGACACACCTCTCACCATTCTGGAATGATTGTTTCTCTGACTTTGTCCCATCAGAACGCAGCCCGCAGCCCGATCATGCTATCGATGCCTGATGGTTTTCCCGGAGCAAACATTCATCGTCACTGGTACGACCACAAGGATTGGCGGTTCTGAGATGATCGGAAGGTGAACTAACACAGGAATAGGGCTTCATACTATGCGGTGCCGGCCGAATACTGCCGTTCGCTAAATCCAGCTTCTTGGGATAGCAACATCCAGCTGATCAGCCTCACCTTTGCCAAGTCACCGGAAATGCACAACAAGAGCCTCTTTTGATTTGCTTTCCGAAAGGGGCTGAGCGGTGCCTTTTCCGTATTCCAAATAGTGTCTGAGGCTTTCACAATGTGTGTCTTCCCGTTTGCAACATCGCGTTTGCGCTAAAATGCCACAGCCTCAAAGTAAAGTCATTACAGTACATGTTCCGTAAGCCCGAGGAGGCCACACAATACTCAGTAGGTACATGGCTCACCGTTTAGAAGGTGAAAGAGGGTACAAGAGCTCTCTCTCTTACTCAATATTTGGAAATTGTGAAGACAACCTCGTGACGATTGACTTTCCGCTTTCCCCCACGAGCGACGATTGACTATCGTTTCACTGAGCATTCTTCCGACAATCACTACTCTAGCACGTTGTATAAGTGCCAATACATTGCTCAAAACACCTAATTCCACCATATACCACAACTTCAACCAGAATGGACACCACGTCTCTATCAACCGCCACTATCTACAACAGTTGATTACAAGCCAACACCGCTCATCCATCTCAGCTGATGTAACCACAATGTGTCACGACATCCACCGTCACTGGATCCGGTGCAACCATCGCGAGTATATCCAAGTCAAGCCCTGCCGCGATGTGCGCAAAGCACTCAATCGGATCAACGACCGACGATATATTAAACAGCCGGGCATCCCTTACTACCCAACTGCGAGGTGTCAGTTACAGACTTCATATCACATTCACGATGGTTACTGCATGCCGTGCAGCATTTTGCGAGAGGGCTGGACTTTTAGAGGCCATGCGTCAGGGTTCGGTGGGTATCCGCGGTATATGTGAGGGAATATTGAGGAGAAGATGAGTTCGAATTGCTTTGGAGAAGTCGGAGGAGAACCATGACGGGTATTGATGAACTGCCGAAAGATAAGAATGTGGATTTTGCCTCTAATAGATGATTTTTCGTTCTTGTATTCACTTCTTACTTCTCGATGTGCTATCGATATTGACACTCTCGAAAGAGATGGCAAGTTACATGTCCCATTTTTCCGTTCAAGCACGAAAAGTGAACGTAGCCCAATGCTCTACCTTCGCTATCACATTCAAGCTGGGATTTGCAGATACCTCACGTCCCTAGCCTATTTCACCTTCTTAGCAGCCTGTTCGACAGGCATATCTCCCGCATCACTCTGCAACATAACCAGCGTAAGCAGGCCCGTGAGCGACAACCAAACGTTGCCCCACACGCCAATCCCCATGCTGGTGTTGTAATGGCTCGGCAGCTTGTAATGCTGGTAGGCACCGATACCTGTCGTAACATGGTGGAAGATGGTAGCAGCGACTATAGCCTTTGCGTACGGCACCGCGGAAAACTTCTTGACTGACTCGGAAGAGAAGGGCACGGCGTTGGTGAGGCCGATGAGAATCAGAGCGAGAGTAATGAGGCACCAGCCGTCATTGCGCACGTTGTAGGTTTCGAGGTCGTTGGGTGCGAGGTTCCGTTGGGAAGGAGGACGGAACCCTGGGTTACTGTTAGTTTTTTTATTGTACTTGCGAGTGCAGTAGGAATGTGGGAGGGAAATGGCTGTTTCTAGAGGTTCTACATACATCCAACGACCATCACGGGGTCATATACACGGCATAAGCCACGCAGGCCGTACCAGAACGCAGTACCGTACGCGTACGCGTGGAAGACCTGGTCCGCTTGTTAGATGCTTCTTGTTCAAAATTATAACTTTATAAGCTTTCTCGAGGGGAATACGTACAGTAGCGTTTAGAGAAGGCATATTCTTCAAATGAATCGCACCCTTAATGGATTCTGGGGGTGCCACGGATCAAATCTGGCGCTGGGAAGTTGTGTATGGACTTGATTAGTTGAGTGTAATGCTCAGGGACTCCTGCTTCCGCCATCTTTTTAAATCTAGCTCGTTGGGAATTGGTTCCTGGTCGAGCATGCATACTCCGCGACGTCATAATGAGTGGTTGAATAGCTCTATTGGTGCTGTGGATGCACAGCTGCAAGCCAGCCGCGTGGAGGGGCTGTTCCCCGCATAAGCCGATCGAAGGGAATGGGCCCGCACATCGTAGATTCGATACGATCGCGCTTGGTTGTTTTTGGAGACGAGGCTGCAGGCTTTCCGTTCAATGGTTTGGAGTCGGAAGGGTACGGGACTGCTAGTGCAGCGCTATGGGCGATTGTGCGATTCGCTGCAGTGTAGCGTATAGGCCTAATGGGTCCTATAACAACATTCTTGTTGAAATCTTTCTCTTTCTTTGTATCGCGCAATTGCTGGGATGTGATGCTGGGGTCCGAGGCTGTGGGTGTACCGATAGCACGATGACGACATGTGCCTTATCTTATCGGCCAAACACCTCCTGTACATTGCTTTTGTCGCTGCGGCATCCTCGGAACTTATGCTTTGGCAAGGAGCTTCCGGAGTTTTTGGTCCTTTACGGCATTGATGCCAAAATCCTAGCATGAAAAAGACAAGCTCTTGGTCATCGCAGGCCTTGTACATTTCGTAATCTCATGGCACCTTGCGTTTGTCTAACAATACATTTACCTACGTACCGCATAGCCATGGCCGCACATGACAACTGTTGAGTTCACAGTGTGTTAACATTACAGCGAGCGCAACTTCCGTCTTCATACTTGAAAAAAAAAGGTCAACGTTGTGAAAGTGCGCTGGGATGCAGCGTGGGTCGGCGAAGGAATGAGGCAGTGTTGGAAGGATCCGGCGGCACATGTAACTGCAATCACCGAGGAAGGGATAGAGGAAGGTAACGAATAGCCTTCCATGAAGGTGTGGCTATGTAGCGTGCTAACAGTGACTTTCAACAGTCTGCGTTACCCAGCGCAAAATCACCTCTCTGGATAGAAATGAGTACGCGAAGAGCTTCCGTCTTCACGGTAAACCCGCTAATATTTGATACCAAGCTTGGGATATCAACAGTGCCGAGAGTCCTCTCTTATTGCAATACGGATAGATAAACGCCCGGAAGTACTCATTTTGCCTAATCGCAACAGGAATGCATCTGTATGACGATCGGCAGGCTATTTCCACATCTGCATACGATTATTATCACATTGTACAGCGCAAATTCGATTGCTGTCCTGATTTTACCACGACCACCCCGCCATGCTACCTGCACCCCATGAGTTCAGCATGAAGTCGCAATCCGTATTAGGCGCCCGTTGGTTTCAGCTGTCAAAATCAGAAAAGAAGATGCTTTATTTGGATCGCAGTGGAAATTTTGCTAGTTCCAACCAATCACACTGCAGAAAGCGCATGGCATGGCATGTTTCAGATTTTGCTCGGCCAGACTAGGGTCCAAGAATATAAAACTGGGCCCCTAGGTGAAAATCAGGGGTATTGGCTCTGCAACGTGGACGGCTGTTCTCTACGTGCGAATAAGAAGATGAGAAAAAATCTCTTTGTTGCACAACACATGCGCATGCATTGCTTTGGCGATAAGAGCCGGCAAGAGCATTGGGCCATTAAGTGGAACGTGGTGGGGACTACTCAAAGTAGTGATTACCAGTGTGACGCGTGTCACATGTGAGTGGATGGACTATGATGTCGAGCTGTATTCTAGAATCTGTGCCGTGAAAAAGGAGACATGCAGCGTGGTGGCTTGGTATAGGTAGGCTGAGTCGAAAGCCGTTGCTGCAACGGTTTAACTGGATCCTATCGCTTCGTCCTTCCTCCACTCTTTCTTGGTTTGTCGCCTCACTTGTTTTTCTTATCAATTTCTTCCTCGCCGTCCGTTGCGAGTTCCATTCCTTTATCACATTCATTTTGAAGCTTTGGGTACCGCGTACCGCACTTACATTCATTTCACTGCGCAATCACGTTGCTGCAGCCTCACTCATTTTTTCAGGTCGACATTACCATACATTCATTTTTATATATATTATTTTTTACACTCATTTTGCACAATATGATACCCGCCAACTTCGCCAACGCAATCAACGTCGTTTTTCAATCAGCAGCGCTTGCAGCTCAACCACCAGCCCCAGCACCTGCCACCCTACTTGCTACAGCCCCATCCCTCGCAGCATCTGTCAAAGCCAGCTTTCCGGACCCAAATCTCGCTCTCTTCCCTCAGCCATTCTGGTGGTGGCAGTCTGGTACCGCTGTCGACGCTCTCCTCGCATATACTACTGTCACAGGAGACAACCAATATGAGCCGCTGCTCCAACATACCATCTTAAGCCAAGCGACACCAGGCAACGACTTCCTCACTATTGACGCCACAGGCAACGATGACCAGACCTGGTGGGCCCTAGCTGCAGCAACGGCGGCTGAGGTTAAGTTCCCCGAGAGCCAAGGCAGTGTTCCATGGGTCGATCTCGCACGCAACGTCTTCAACCAGCAAAAAGAGCGATGGGGTAACGAGAAGAAAGGAGAGGCGGGATGTAAAGGTGGTTTGGGCTGGAAGATTGCGAAGGGCGATGGCAACGACGGTTTCTTCTACAAAAATAGCATCTCAAACGGTCTCATGTTTCAACTTGCTGCGCGATTGGCAAAACTATCGACAACCACGAACGCGACTGCAGCTGAGGAGGCTAGAGAGTGGGCGGAAAAGGTGTACGATTGGAGTCTGCACGTCGGGCTTGTGAACGACCAGTATGACGTGTTTGACGGTACGGACGAAAAGAACGGATGTGCGGACTTGAACCACAATCAGTGGAGTTACAACGTCGGAGTGTACATGTACGGCTCTGCAGTCATGGCGGCGCAGACTGGCGACTCCAAGTGGGTTCAGAGGACGAGGCGGTTTATCGAGTCGGCAAATCGCACGTTTGTCAACAGCGAGACTGGGGCTTTGTGGGAAGCGAAGTGTGAAGGCAAAGAGGGGGATGAAGCTTGCAATAGCGACCAAGTCTCATTCAAGGGTCTGTTGGCGAGGTGGTTGGGTGCGACGGCGGAGGTCTTGCCAGAGGTCAGCCTGGATGCCAAAGCTATCGTTAGTCGGGCTGCAGATGCGGTTCTCAAAGGAAAGCTGGATGGTCTCGGTCCGATTGATGCATTCAATGCTTTGGAGGTCACAGTCGCTAGTCTGAAGACGCAGGGAGTGAAGGGAGAGGGTGGAATGATCGGGATGAAAAGCGCGAGAAGGGTGAGAAGGGGAATTGCTTAAGCCTCAGATACATTCTGTAGACTGCTGAATAGCATCGACTCATGCTTCAAGACTGCGCGTGTGAAGAGCCTCAGATGAACCGCTATTTAATCAGTGACCGTGTTGTCATCATTATCGCCTCCGTTAGAGCCTTGCGTGATAGCAACAGAATCACGGTTCTAGGCACTATCGTGCGTTGGCAATGGTCCATATAACAGTTGGACGAGTTCGGCATCACATTCCGGATCTGTGGGTGGACCCAAGGTGGAGCCGCTTGTCTGAGAACGGTCGGTCATGGCGTTTTCTGGAATGGGAGAAGGACTAGTAGAGACGTTTTCCAGCATAGGTGCGGTCTGCGGCATAATAGAAGGGCCAGTAGGTGCGCTGTAGGTATGCTTCTGAAGCTTACTTTCACGAGGTTGATGTTGAGCGTTCGCTGCGCGACTCGTCTTGACCCTCTCAGACGCCTGGGTGTTCCTGATGGTGCTGTTTGCCTCCCTGGTGCGACTTATGTGATGAGGCTGACCAAGGACAGTCCATACCTTGTTGTCTTTCTGTGACGAAATTAGCATTCTAGATGGATCATTTGAGGGTCGGTGCAAGCGTACCATGACCGAAGTGGCCACATTCTTGGATATCTGCGACAACAATCAGCATACAATATCTCTATCAAGAGCAGATTGTCATACCTTCAGTAGATGGAAGATCCATTCCATGCGTTCCTGGAACGTCCACTTTTGGGTATTGGCAATATATTCAATAATTCTCTTGTCGAAAATCGGGGCCTTAAATCCTTCAGTGTGTATCAACTTGGCTTTTTTCCTGTGAAACTCAATTAGAAAGACACCAAGACGGCTTCGAAGACGTCGACTCACAAGAATGTTCCACGCACATGCCTCAATCGCCCAGTCCGGGTAGGCAAGGGTATCTCCTGGAGTAAAGCACCTGCGATAGGCATTCTCGGCATTGCCAGTTAAGGCGGATATGTCCTTGAAAGCCTGCACGAGCTTCTTGACTATATCCTGATACTCCTTGTCAGTGTTCGGGATAGTATCGTCATGGGCCGGCGCGCGCCATTGAGTAATGTCGATAGAAGCCTTGGCATCAGCAAAGCTCTGGAAGTACAGGCCTCCAACTTTGGCGATATCTCTGTTTAGCCATACAGAAGCACAGTGCCGCAGGTAAGAAAGCGGGGGCTTGAGACCGTCGAGTAGGTTTTCCCGCTTGTCCTCGCTGGGTTCGGAAAGGCCATCGTCTGCATGAGACTCGATAGCAGGGGCCGGGGACGACGGGGTAGGAGACGTGGCACCGTGTGCTTGGGTTGCTGGATCCTCTAAAGGGGTTTTGGAGTGATTTGTATCTGACATCTCTTAGTTTTGGCTCACGCCAAACTCGGTTATGCTTCCGAGGTTGGCGTTCGGCTCGAGGGTGATGGTTGGAAAAGAGGAAGAAGGAGAGGTCGGAGTATTTATAGTGCCAAGGACGCATGCGATATGGATTGGAAAGTCAAGGTAAAGACCTGTAACAGTCTGAGCGAAGCTAGTTAGCACGTGATGACAATAGCAAACACAGAAATTGCCGCATTGACCTGGAAAACTGGAAAGGTTTCTTGTGCCAGACTAAATACAAACGGAACAACAAAATACTAGTGGGTTCAAATTAACTTGATGTGGAATCAATGGCACATATCTCGTTTGTCCTGACGCGTATAGTTCATCTAACAATGCTATAGCGAGAAAAAACTTGAGTGACCGTATTACCGTATTGAAGACAGATAAATTACGTGCCTTTTGCAAGCTCAATGTGGAATGCTGTCAGGTATTGGCGCCGGTGACGTGGAGAATCACGGAATGTAGTCTGTTGTGTGGATGGCAAGCGATGTCATCATATGACATGTCCGTTTGGTAGATATATGGCACCTCACATTGATCTGAATCAAATTTGAACTGTGGAATTCTCGCGATAGATAGGTCGTTTGAAATTCTATTGTGTTCTTTGGATTATGGGTCAGCACAGCGCCTTGTGCGAATGATATTGAAGTATACGATGAGTACTGACTTCTCAAGCTAGTACCATACCGGTCAATGTCTCTATTCCGCCTGAAATTCATCTCGGAATCCAGTCCAGTTCCATGTATGCCAGACTGAAGTGATGACGTATAGAGAAAAGGCGGGAAATAGCCATGGCTGTCGCACTTCACTCAAACGAAGCGACGGGAGGTTAGTCAATATAATTCGAAGACGGACACCACTATGTAAGACACTGTTGTATAGAAGCGAGACTCTGACGTCCATGTAAGCATGGTTTTGTGGAATAACTGTCAAAATTCAAACGTAATGTTGACCCGATAAGGCGTGTAGTCTACATGCGACGGCTGCTGGTGTAGTGGCTCATCATTTCGCCCCAGCACGCACTGATCGAAGACTCCATGTCAATCTCACTATTCCATTCGAACATCGAGTATAAGCCACACTTTTATCCTTCAGCCCTAACCCCCGTGGACTCGAGGGACTGCATGCAAGTCTAGCCGCGTCAAACTAGCACCAAGCCACGCATATGTAATGCAAGATAAGCGAGCACTACTTATGCAATTCAGCATAGGTGGAAAAGAGAGTCTTAGTTTTTCCGCCTCGTCTACCAAATCACGATGCAGGTGTAATGTTTGTGCTTACATGCCAAGATGCCAAGCTTGAGCTTGTTCGTATCCCCGTTCTTAATCTATTACGACCTCCACCCCTTCCCCTCCTTTCCACCCCCTGCGTGGTCTAATTGGGATGCACGGATGTTGTTCTGGACTTTTGGTCACACCATTATCATCCATGAAATCTGGCATTGTATGAAATGCATGTTCATGTGTATATTGGAAATGCTCCAGTGAAGATCAGGTTGACGGTAGTTTTTCTCTTGAGTCAAAAACTCAGTGAGGAGTACCGACTTTGCTTTGCCACAATAATACAGGAAATGCGTTGTGGATATTGATGTAGCAAAAGGAGCTACACTTCCGGACGATCGTCGGCCCAGTCGACTCATCAACATAATGTTCTCTGTTGACTGAATGTTTCTCTTTGAATGCTGAGGTCAGAACGCTCAAAGGCAGTCTGACTACAAGACCCTATATGAAACAGACGAAATCATAAACGTGGCAAAAATCCTTATAGGGTTCTTACATTCCAAACAGCCAAGACGGGCACCTGGTGGTTGTTTGAGCGGCATTCGTCTGACGGGCGTATTTAGATTGTATTCGGGCCTTATAGCGTGAACACCACATTGTTCAGGTATCACCAAAAAAGAAGCTCAAACAGCAAGAGTCGGTATCCAAATGGTAAATCGCATGCACGGCATGCATTGATATGTAGCAAGAAAAAGTATATACAGATAGAAACCAAATCAAATCCTTTCACCCTTCACTACCTCCTTATTCACAGCTATCCTCCAAGCCGCAATACTCGGGGCTGCGAGTATCAAGCGTCTAGCAAGACTTGATGGCGGAGGCAGTGTACTTGCAGTTGTTGGAGGGACCCTTGGAGACGGACTTGGGCTCACTGCCGGGCTTGGTGCCCTGGAACTCCTCGCAGATAGTCTTGACACCAGTGGCGCAAGTGTTGGTGATGCTGGCGTTGTCACCGAAGTTGGGGTTGATACCGGTGAGGACCTTGCCGCTGTAGGCCTTGACGTTCTTGACGACGACGGTGCGGGTGACGCTGTTCTTGCAGTTACCACAGGCACGGTAGAGCTTGCCGAAGTCGACGACAGTGAAGCCGTCAATGGTGACCTGGCCCTTTCCGTTGTGCTGGACGACCTTGTCGGCGGCGGCCTGGGCACCTCCGCCCTTGACCATGGCGTTACCGTCACCCTTGAGGCTGAGAGCATCCTCGCAGACGTCGACCCACCAGACGTTCTGATTACAAGTTAGTTGCATGTTCATGGGCCAAAGACAGTTGGATTTCTTACCTCGATAGTGCAGGATCCCTCGCAGTGAACACCCTCAATCTGGTCCTTGCCAATGATGACGTTCTTGAGAGTACCGCCGTTCTTGACGATGAAGACGGCATCCTTGTCACCACCCTCGACCTGACCAGTGCAGCTAACACCACGACCGTAGGTCTTCATGCCACCATCGAAGGTACCGCTGACCTGCTGAGGAGCCTTAAGGGTGACGGAACCCTTGGACGCAGGGATGGGAAGGGTAGCACGCTTGCCAAGAGCGAAGGCATCGTTAGGGGCGGAAACGGCAGGGCCAGCGGCGGCGAGGCCAGCGGCGGCAGCGACAACGGCGATAGAGAACTTCATTTTGATGGTAAAATGTGTGATTTGAAAGGAGTTGGTTAAAAAATGTATAAGAATGTAAATCGGTAGATGTAGAGAGTGTGGTATGCGTCAAGCAAACAAAAGACTGAATGGATTCGATGTTGGATGACCTCTTCCTTACGGGATACCTGCTGCCCTTATACTCGCTCCACTGTTTGTCTGCCGCATCTTTTCGTTAATCAATGCCCCCGAAAACGTGCCAGGTGGTGGACAGGGTTCCAGTGGCAGGAAACACTCCCCCGGCGGACTCGTCACCAGAGGTCCACGCGTGATTCGCCTCGCACGACTCCACGGAGACCTTCTGATTGGACGCCAGTTTCCGAAAATGGCATCCGTCAAGGAGAAAGTAGAGCTCGGTCGTACGTCAAGCCAGTCTGGGCTGGAAACAGACTAGCCGTGTCGACGCTAGCGCAGGAAACAGCAGCCAAGCCTTTTGATGAAACCGCAGAAATATCCACTTCAATCCCACTCATCTGGATTGCCAAGACGCCCAGTAATCTCCGCTCTCCAGATAGAACGCCTGGCCATTCAAGCAATTTTCCGAAAACCCCTCACAGTTGTACGAAAAACTGCCTGCGACTCATGGTGTGGGCGGACTTCGCGCTAGAACAAGCACTCCTTCGGTCAAGATTGTCCCGCCTCTTGTCGTTTCCTGCGCCATTGCCTCATTGTGATCGTGCTCATTTAAGCAACAATTCGATATGTCTTGGCAAATCGGGATTCGTATGTCGTACATCGTACATCGTACAGAATCGTTTCCGCAGTCAGAACCCTATCGACCTAATGCACCCGCACCCTTTACCACTAGCAGAGCCTATCAGTCGGGCTACTGTATTGGATGGATTAATCGCACTCCAGATCCCAGAGTGTTTTTCCGCCGAGTCTTTGGTCGCGCTTTGTTTGGCGCGATCTTAGAATGCCATGCAGTTGTACATAGATTGTCCATTAGAAACGCATGAGAGAATTGTTTCCACCTACAGCCTTACTACGTTTCAGGATCAGCAATCGCTTTTTCCAATATTCGCGTGGTGTGGTATGGCAGCCATAGCTCATAGCCATGGAGAATGAAGACCGAGAGCATATTGAGCGGAGGAACTCCACATCTCGATACCAGTGGCAACTATCGCCGAAAGTTGATCACAAATACCGGGCAGGTGTTGCGCGCCAGACACTTGTCCAGGGAGCCAGTAGGTGGCGGTTTCGAGGTGGACGTTCGTCCTGCTAGTACCGGTAGCTAACGTAACCCTTGGTCCATGCGCTTGTCGTTTCAGGACATCACGTGAGACTATATGCCGGCAGCATTTCGAAGGACGACAAGCAGCCGTCAAACTTTTAAAAAAAAAGTACTATAAGTGTTCTCCGTCCCGATTACCTGGGACGTGCAGAACAGGTGTGCTTTTCTGAACATTGATTATCATTTCTTCCATGAAGGTCCCACACTGTCAGGCTCCCTGGTACCCCTGTGCTCAACACGACTCATGGTCCGTTTTGTCTCCCGCGTGTGCATGCTGCCTCCCGAGAGTTTACGGGGTTGAAAAACTTGTTTCCAGAACCGATCGTCGTTGGCTCGACTGCGCCCCCACTGAACGCTACAGCATTGGCAGTGCGCCGTCGTCGGAGATTTACCTGGTTCAGGTTCAACCGAAATACCACAGCTGTAAAGCATGAGATTTGCGGAGAAGCGCCCACGAGTAATTGAAAAAAAGGTGTGCCGGACTTTTTCGGAACCTGAGTAGTGAGCGAACTGATTTCCTAGGTGGAGAGCATCACTTTATCACATCTCTTGGCTAATATATATCGCATTACATCGGGCCTACCCGATCTGGTGCACGCACGTTTGATCGACAGTTTATCTGCAAACATTGGCGGACTAAAGTAGCATTTCACTCATGATTCCAGAATAGGGCCTTACTCTGCTTACCCTCGCGTATTCCTTCATCTAAGTTGTTCGCCGCCAGCATATGAGACGAAGAGCCCTGTGACCGAAATATTGAGACATTGCGTTGAGTTCTACGCCATGTATACCGCATGACCTTTGCCATCCTACGCAGTCATTCTAATACTCTTGGTGTAATAATGAAGCGGCCCCATTGGGAAACACGACCTGCGAGGAGATGCCTAGACATCTAGCGAATGGCCAATGAGCATTGTACGGAATAATTATTTCCCTGGACTGAAAGGTGTGGAAATCCAGCTGAGCTTCCTCGATGATCAGAATTCAGGAAAGGATCTGTAACTTCACATTCTCCAGCCGCTGCTTCCGTGGTTCTAGTATGGTATTCTTCCATTACACGTCCATGCCAACTCTTTGCTGTGATGAGAGCAGCAAAGTCCCTTCTACTCGTTCTCGGGTTATATAAGACAATCTATTCTGATGACCAGCACCAGTTATTCGAACAAAAATCCTCGCAGCCACTTAGTTGAGGCTAACACCATCTCATTCATCATTTCTCCGTCTTCTTGCTTCAGTACGAAGCGGAGGCGTAAATGGCACCTCATCAGGCGGCAGGTACTTCGGACAGATAGTAAACGGAAGCAACCCTTTAGCGGCCAAGTATCTCTTGTACCGCAGTGCTTCGCCGAGCACTTTAGCCTGATTGATGCCGAATTCAGTTTGTATGCGCTTCAAGCACTTGGCTACAAAGTTTTGGCTTGCCTCAGAAGCAATGGGCATAGAACCAGCCTGTGAAAAGAAATACAGTCAGTGATTGCTTGCGCAAAAGCGCCTACGAGGGCAGACGGTGGGGGATCCTTACTACAAAGAGAGCCCACACGGTGGAATAACCTCCAGCTATACGGATAATAGGAAGTCGGTCTTTTACGGTACCAGTGCCGGCGAGGGCATTGTTGACGACATCAGTTGACATGCGTTTGAAGTTGTCATGGAGTGACTTGGCAACGACCCGAACTTCTGACGCCGACTTTGATTTCGTCGACGATGCGTTTGAAGAGGGAGAACCCGATGATGGTGAGGAAGACGCTTCTGAGGGAGGTGTGTGGATCTGCTCATCGTCCGCAGGACTTGATGCCTCACTTGGTGGAACGTTGGGTACGTCGTGTAAGAATTGTGGCATACAAGCCAAGATATCCGACTGTAGTTTGTACAAGGTACGGACACTTATTTCCAGTTGCTCGTGGTACCTGGCGCCAACAAGGGTTGGCGGTGTAGAGGAGAGTCCAGCCAAAATGGCATTTCGGATGATATCGTGGAAGTATATTCGGTTGTAGCGCACCCAGTTCCATACCTGGGCTGATATTGACATTCTATAAACATGGTAGAAGTTGTCAAAGATCTCTGACCTCTCCTCGCAAAGCACGACGTCGTAGTCCCAGTCTGGTGCTTGGTCCACAAAAATGTCCGCTGCAACCTTGTCTAGGGCAAGCGCAGACTCTATGATATCTGGCAACGATGTTAATTTCCCACTCAAGATACGCGACCGTAGGTCGATGGTCTTGATGTGCAGGAAAAAGAAGCGGTTTCTGGGATCAGTGGCGTCTAAGTGTTTTGTGACTTCGGTGTTGAGATGATGAACAAATTCCGGGATAGGCTCGTCCCTGCCCATACAGTTCAAGACTAGGAGTCCAATGGTATGCATGTACATGCGCTGGCCAGCCGGAGTTGAAAATTGGTTCATGCCTCGCAACTTGATCAGCATGGACGCACCGTCTACATGCTGGCTCCATGCTTGCAAGCTATTCTCGTTGGAAGTGGCTTCAAACATGCTTAGAAGATTAATGGACGTGAGTGTGCTATCCTCCTTGACGGTTTTGGGAGACGAGATGGCGGCATTTGTCATCTTGATGGCGTTCAAATACCAACGGGTGGCCTCACTCTTGAGTTTAGAGTCCATGTACAGATTTGCTATTCCAGCAATGCCGAGAGCTGTCATAGATGTAGCGACCAGCGGATGAAAGCCATGTGTCGATAGGTGCTCTAGGTACTCGGCGGATTGTACAGGTGGCTGGTCAACACCAACGGTATAACATGACATGAAATAGGAAATTCCCTGGTCGATGAGCGATGGCGTTAAAGCCAGTCCTGGGGAATCTTTGGCTATTATTTGCAGGTAAGCTTCTCGTATGTCACGCTTTTCGCGCTCATCCCGTGCATCTCGAGCCGCGATGGCTTTCGCTTTGGATTTCTTTGCCTTGCTGAGAACATGTGCCGTCTCATCATGGAAGAAAGCATCAATGGTGCGATCGTATCCAGGGCATTCAAAACCCCGCTCGGCACATTTGACGCATCCACCGGGACGTTCATCACACTGAGATTCTTCGGATAAGTGACTTGCGATTATGGCGAGTGAATTTCACAACATACTTTGATCTTGCGCTCGCGACATTTTTTACACCCAGTAGATGGTCGACCACGATACACCATGCTGATGCCGCAAGCCCTGAAAATGCGCTCTTTGATACAACCAGGAGGGATGTTAGAGACGATGAACAGACTACTAGAAGGTGATCTCAGGGAAAACTAGGAAATCAAGTATGATGATTACAGGGGCGTCTGGCTATGTTGTTAAGGCTGCGCTGCGGATGTGGCTGTGCAGGTGAATTACAAGGGAGCTGAAGTATCTGACGACACAGCGTCTGATATGCAGCTTTCGGCGAAATGTTGAGTGGGGGGCCTGACCCCACGTGTAGTTTGTGCTGGCATTTGCTAGTGATGACTCGTGCATTTTGATAGTACGAACACCGACTCAAGTCGGAGAAAGCGAGGAACAGCAATGCGCTTCACAGCTGATACTTGTGTGGAATCGAGAATATAAATTATGAAATTTTAGCTTACGTCATCGAATAACCATCAGGCGTTGTGGCGGAGTGGTTATCGCGCAAGACTAGAAATCTTGTTCCTTCGGGAGCGTCAGTTCGAATCTGGCCAACGTCGTCTTTTTTGCAAGTAAAGAGAACATGGGGTCTTGTCCAGCGATATGGTCTTCAATATTTTTTTTAAAGTCGATTGAGTTACTTTTCCGGCAAAATAATGTCATAGGGCAATCATAATATCAGGGCCCAGACCCATATATCCCCCCGTTCTGTAATGAGGATCTTAAATCCACATATGTACATTGTCAAAATAAAGGTAATGTCTGAACAGCACAGTACAACGATATCAAACAGCTCATCACAACTCATTCCTTAGGTCATAAATCATAATACCACGCAGCAGCTAATTGACAGCAACCAATGTAAAGAATCCATCACCTCTGTCCATCACAGACACCCGCATGACAATACTTGTTGCATCCCTCTTCCCACACCCAGGGCTTCACCTTTTTGTCATCTCCATTCTGACCCCTTTTCCCATATGCCCAAACACCATTCCCACATTCATAAATGCAGGTGCAATATTCCGAGCCATCATCCTGGCGCGTACACAAGGAGCGGTCGCCCGTCTGTTTGGCATACAAGTTTCCAAGGACGGCTATGGGTATGTCTGTATCAAGAGGGTGTTTGTGTCAGAAAAAGCCCATTGTTTGGTAGCTTGGGAGTTTGGCACTGGTGTGTTTGTACGGGATGGGAAAGGAGAGAGCGAATGCGATCTGTCTGTGTGAATGTTGGGGTATGTGTGGAGCACGCACTGAGGTTTTGCATGAGTTCCCAACCACAGTACTTGTTTTGCTTCGGGCTTCGCTTTGTGCTGGGACTGCCCGATGCGGACGCAAGGGCAAAAGAGGGCAAGAGCAGCATCACGAAAAGGATTGTGGAGAGGTGGTCTTTCATGGTTGGTATGTTGTTCAAAGCAAAAGGGCGAGTGTGCGTTGGGAGAGTTTCAATGCTAGTCGCAGCGTTGTATGCGTTTGGAAGCCAGGTTTGCTTGTTTGCACAGGCGAGTAGAAACATGTCAACACGAGGCAGGCGGTGGTTACACGCACACGTGGCTAGTCGCAGGCCGTGCCACCAGGCTACGCCGTTGCTGGACCTGCATTGAATTCTGTCACCTAATTCAAACGTCATGTGTAACCTGAGCAATCACAGCTTTGTCACGAGACTCACGAAGAACTAGTAAACGCAGTGCGTTGGAGAAAGTCGTGTATTCATGATATCCTGTAACCATTTTATGGAACAGTCGGAACGTGTCAAACAAAACGCCTCGCTATGCAAATGGGTATCAAAGGCTGTCGAGCCAGCACGAAAAAAAGCCATCAAGTCTCAATCAGAACCATGCAAGACTCCAGAGCGCGGGCATGTTTGGCCAGCGCTCTTGCCATGTGGCGAGGATCTCTGGAACACGTTCATCAAAACCGGAACGAGCGGCGCCGCTGCCCGACTGCCAGCCGCTGTCGCCATGTATCTCACGCTCTTTTGCTGCAGCTTCGTTCAGACTCAGGGCGAGATCTAGAATCGCCTTGCCACCCACCAGGGCCTCCTCATGGTTATCCCTGATGTCGACGTTAAAGACATGGACGGGCCTATTGAGCTTTCCGCCCTTGTTATGGAGATCCTCAAGCACGGCATCAAAACAACGCTCTTCACAGGTGATCACGACATCAACTACTCCAGCCTCGGTACCTTGGGCACCCTTGTCCTCGGCATGGTCAAGACGCGGCTTGCCAGGGACCCAGTCCTGGAAGCGCTCAGGGTAGCCCTTGATATTCAGATTGCGACCTAACATGTTGAGTAGGCCATTGTTGGTGTAGAGGGCAGCGTTCTGCTGGGCAAGCTCATCATGGATGGCACGGTAGGTTGTGCTGTTGAAGTGGTACACATTAGGCTGTGTGATGGTGGGCCCCGGCAGGCGCACGAGCGAGCCGGTGCCAAAGCTGATAGTTGGGAGGTGCGCGGACGCAAGCTGGAGGTGTGCTTCCATTGACCTGGGGAGATGGGATTAGCGGCATTTCTCAGAAGGGCAAGGCTGGCGACGTACCGATTTTGATTGCTAGCACATACAGTGCAGAACTTTAGCTTGAACCTGTCATCAGGCACTACGTTCTGCTCTGCATGCGCATCGTTTGCACCGTCCACGCCTGCAGGCTGCGGTTCCGCAGGAGGTGGAGGCGGCGGAGGCGGAGGCACAGCTGCAGGAGAAGCCTGCTGTTGCTGCTGCTGCCTCGCGCGTAGTCTTGGGTCGGCAGACATGTTCTATGTCTTCCGATGCGTCTCTGCAAATTCTTCACTCAAGTTAGCTATTGGTCTGCATGTGTGTACGCGGTGCTAGCAGTAGTGTGGATGCGAGGATCAGAATTTTCAGTGTATATTATTGTGAGTCCTCAAAGGCTACAGCCTAGGACAGCTCCAATAAGTGTTCATCATCTCGGGGGTGTGCAGGGGACGTGTCAACGTACACTAACAAGGAGCGCTGCTCACAGTCATAGTCCCCGAAACGAGGACGATGCAGTTGCGCGCAAGGCGTCGAGTGGCGGGTGTGTGGTGTTTGCTTTGCGAAAGGCACGAAGCCAGTGGAGGTGCAAGCTTTGTCAAGCTCGAGCGCAGGTGATTATGCCCTGGTCGGCTGACTAAGCGGACCGTGCGACAGGCGCGGCGGGGCATGCCGAGCCTCACGGGCCCGAGCAAGCAGAACGGGCCCGGAGGAAAACGGGTCGTGGCAAGGCCGGCTCGAGAGGCGTCTGGCCGTGGTGGACGTGGTTTGACAGGATGCCGTTGGCCTCGTTTCCTGTTCCTGGGCCGCGCAGGCGGAACCGCATTCGGCCGGGTGGGATGCCTTGGAACTAGGTGAGGTGAGATGGATGCAGCCGCCTACATACATCCATGGTGGTGTTGCGCAAACCGCCTACGCCCCGCCCGGCCACGGCGCGGCGCGGCCTGGCTGTCACTCGATGCCCCAGAGGCTGCCGGCGATGCACAGGGGCACGGCTGGCAGAAGCATTCGGCGTCGACGTTATGCGTTTGGCAGCGCGAGGGCATGACGGTGAGGGCTGGCCAGGAAGTTCCTCGCGCCGCAGCGTAGACAGCCGGCCCGAAGCAGCTAGCGCGCCGTGTCTGAAACAGGCTACGCCCAAACAGGCCAAGGCGCTGCTGCTGGAGCGGTTTGCAATCGTCCAAGGCTGAACAGACGCAACGAGACACACACGCGCCCACACACAGCCCCTCGTCGATGCTCGTAGCCTCGATGCCATAACCATCGCCTGCAGGCCCGCCCTCTATTTCTCTCCCGCCAGCCCGCCGCTCTCGCCACATGTCTTTGCAAGCCCGCAGCGCCTTCGACACCTTCTGAAACACAGGACCGGCGTCTAGCATGTCCCCCGCCAGCCAGGCCCAAAAATAGCCTATCCTCAATCGGCCTTCACCACCACACGCGCTGCTCCACCAAGCATTCAGCTCCCACCGCTGTCCTGCTGCCGCCCTTGCGCTCCCTGCCGCGACTCATCCAGCGCCTCGGCTCACTGCCTCAGCCGCGCACCCGTTGCATCCTTCACTGGTGAGTGTTGGCGCCACTCCTCACCTGCCCTCTCCCCACGTCCCCATCCAGCGCTTCTCCAGCCGCTGCGTCCACCAAATATCTTCACGCCCACGCTCCCTGCCCCCAATCGCCGCGCCCTTTCCCACGCCCAGCCGCTGCTTTCCAGAAGGCTTTCCGTGCGTCTGTTGGCCCATTGGTCGTAGCCCTCGCCCGAGCAACCACTCCCGCCATCGAGTCACTGCGCCCTCCGCCAAACCCATTCCCGGAGCCGCGCCAAAACTGCCGCCTCCCTGTGATTTGATTGCGACGCTCCTGGTGCGCCTCGTTCGCTGTCTCATTCCGCCACCCACCCGGCTGGTGCTGCTGCTGGTGCTCTCGTGTGCTTCCTTGCCGAACACCAGAGGCTTATCCGTGCTTGCGCGCTGCCTTGAAACCTGCACTGCCTACTACACTGCCCTCTTCGCCGCGCTTCGACGCAATCATATAGGCCACTACTGACAATCCAGACTCGACTGCACACACACAAAGACTACCGCGCATGACCGACACCGGCACCGCATCAGAGACGCCCGTCTACACCCAACGGCTGGACGAACCAACCGAGCCAGTCGCCGTGCCCGCACATCAGCCAGAGAACAAGATGGCTGCCGATGTGTTATCACCACGGAGCGACCCGAGTGCTGCGCAGGCGGGCGTAAACCGTACCTCGCTGCCTCCACTCGTCACTTCCCCGCCTTCCAAAGCCAAGCTGGAGCGCGCAAGCTCCTACTTAAACAAGCGGCTCTCAACCTTTTCCACCATCTCCAACACATCCAACACGCACCAATCGGTACGCTCGCGGCCGCAGTCGACTGCCTTCCCCATCTTCCACTCGAGCCTGCCCTATTCGCTTGTGCGCGATTTCGCCTACGACCCGCTTCATCCGCTGTTCTATGGCCCACTTCCGGAACAGCCATCGGACATATCCACTCCTGCAAGTGAGCACAGCCGGAGACTCTCCGACCCACCGCCTGTAGCATGGCGCAATGAGCGAAGCGGCTGGTCTGCGGGGTCCTGGGATGAGAAAGACGGCGAACAACTTCCACAGACCTCATACGAGGGCGGCCCGCCATACAGCGAGGACGAGGATATCTCGAGTCCTGTAGTCACCAGCCATCACGCACGACACAAGAAGCACAAGTCCAACATTGTCAACTTTGATCATACACGAGGTCGGAGAGGCTACCCTGAAGAACAACGGCGCAGCTCCATTCTACCCCTCAATGGTGACAGCAGCCAATTCGCCCACGACGACACTGCAGACGGCTCTAATAGCGAGTACATTACATATCCGCCCGAGTCATCGCGGCTTGGCGTACCCGAAGGCGCATCACGACGTGATTCTCACTTTGCAACAACCCTGCCACCACGCGCCTATGCTGACGCCGATACAGCCCTGGATGGCCCGCCATACGATTCAGATGACGACATGTCCGAGCCCGAAGACTACATCTACGACGACAACCGCTTCTCGCGCGACTACCAGTTCACCATTGCTTCACCCGATGAAGAGATGCACGGCAAGGCAGTTGCATTGTTCGATTTCGCCCGGGAAAACGACAACGAATTGCCGCTAGTAGAAGGACAGGTAATCCTTGTGTCCTACCGGCACGGCCAAGGTTGGCTAGTAGCCCAAGACCCCAAGACGGGCGAGAGTGGCCTAGTACCAGAGGAATATGTGCGCCTACTGCGCGACATTGAAGGAGGCTGGAACGGCCTGGTAGGCGCCATCCAATCGCAGCCTGAATTGCAGCTTCCAGAAGGCAACAACGGACCAGAAAGTTTGCTGAGCCCCATCTCCGCTGGACCGGAAGCCAAGACGCCCACACAGGCTGATCATCCTCAGAACTATACTCCTGTCATATCGACATTCTCGACTAGCCACAAGGACCTTGAGAAGTACCCCACAGAACGACTTGGTACCCCAACCACGGCCGACGGCGGTCACTTCTCACGAGCCAAGGATGGCGGCGCTATGGAGGGCGTAGAAACTACTCCCGAACCACAGTCTGGGGAGCAACAGTTGTAAACTGGGTTAGACGGCCTTCCCCTTGTCACTACGAGGGTGAATACACGCATTTCGAGTTGAGTACCACCTCAACCATCTCACAGCTACCGGGAAAGTGCCACTGTATGCCTGTGCTGCCAGGCCAGTCATCAGTGTGGAGGAACACCTAGCACATTCCGCTCGCTGAGAAAGAGAGCCTCTGCAGCATTCAAAACGATTTCATCATTTCACGACATTCGCTTCGAACCATTGTCTTATTTTCGGCTACTTTCACGAATGCATTGCGAGGCGCTGCGGAGGAGGGTTTTGTTTCCAAGGCCAAATCATGTTCAGCGATAATTGCTACACGGTCTTGTTGTGGAAAGCGGGGGAAAGGGAAAAGGGCGACGAATCAAACATGGGAAAGGAAAAGGTCGAGCGTGGGAGGCGGTTATTTAACGAACTAGGATCCGAATACAGAACAGGAGAGGAATCATGATCCAGCAAAGGGAACTCTGTATGATGATGAGCTTGAATGTGGAGGGAACTCATCCAATGTTCTTTTAACTACGTTTTTTTTTTCTACCTTAGCTGGCTCGCCCACTACCATTGCCATCATCAGAATTATCCATGTTCCCAATTGTAATTGTACTATTTTTTTTCTCTTCTTCTCTGTCTTCTCTTTCTCGCTTTTGTCTTGCGCATCTCACAATCAGTCTCGACCATGCAAGACAGGTTATCGATCGAGAGAGAGAGAGAGAGTATAGCACAAATTCACCAATGGAAATATGGGAAAGTACAGCCCCTCATTTTTTTTCTTTAAGGCATGCTCTTCTAAACTCTCGTTCGCAAAATTAAACGAAAAAGCTGTCGTAGGAAAAACATATGTCACGAATAAATGAGACAGGACGTGTAGTCCCAACAAACCGTAAGAGCGCATCGAAAACACGACAACTGTTTCAACAAGGGGATTAAGAGAAGGAACACAAAAGGGCCGTTTGAACAAATAATTCCCTTCTTTAGTTTTGTTTTTTTGGTGTCCATGTCGTCTGTCACTTTACGCGTGCCAAGCTGCGTGCTAGTTCTGATCCTAAGACGTTTTATCCCACCTCGGCCATATCTTGATTTTCTTTCCTACCAAGGCTCAGGCTAATCAATGCACAAAAAGCGAGCGTAGCAAATTAACAAAAAAAAAAGCGGGATGAGAAAAGCGAGACCATTGCTCTCTCTATACCAAGCCATGCTCGGCGAAAAAAAAGACCCCTAGGACTCCAGAAACCCCAACCTAACCCTAATAACCCTATACTTGCGTGTCTTTCTAATCGCACTGTTTCTCCAGTGTCTTTATCTGAAGAGAATTCCCATACGCTCACACATGAAAAGGAAGTGGACGCCAAAACGCGTGCGCTCGACTAGCCCCAAACCCCCCTAATTACAAGAACTACCGAAAAGAAAAAGGTTACTGTACAATGAAACCGCCCCAAATGGTAAGAATAATCAATGGCAAGGAAATTCGTAAAAGGAGCCCGCGCTACACATGCAAAGATACCTTGTTCACAGTGTCGGGGCTCTCTTAAGACCTTGGCAGTAGCGAACGTACAAGGCGTCAATAAAGTGCGAGTGACGAATACCCGGTGGACGGGCTTGTTGAAACGCATCGAGTGCGGCTTCCACCTTGTATCCTAGACGCTCAATAAGGTAGGATACCAGGAAGAAGCCCGTGCGGTTGAAACCGTAGTGGCAATGGACGCCGATGAGACCAGGTCTGTGCTCGGCTCGGATCCTGTCTACAAGATCAAAGAACTCTTTGACTTCGGCGGCTTGTGGGGGCTGCTTGGACACCGTTGGAAACTTGTAGTATGGGATGCCACCCTCTTCTAGGCCCTTCGGATCGTAGACAGGGTTGTCGTGCGAAATGTCAATGACGGCACATAGCTTTCCAGCCCATTTCTTAGTAAGGACCTTGGGCGTGTGCTCCTCGTCGACTTCACGGAGCGTCTTCATTGCACGGAAGACACCAGCGATGGGCGCAGAGACTGGCTGCACCGCTTTCCACTTCTCGAGATTCTTGACATCCCATTTACCCTCGGTCGACAGGTAGCTGAGTTGCCAAGCCAGTGAGAGACGGGGGTCGATGTAATCGGAAAAGAAGGTGCCTATCAGACCAGCGATGATGCGCGAGGTAGATGGAGCAAAGACCAGAGAGTGAGCTGCGGGCTTGGGCATAATTGCTGTCTTAACAACAAGCTTGCGTGGATGAGGTGAGGGCGTGCTTGATGACGATGTCGAAGTTCCACTGAGAAGCGGGCCGTCTGCGGTTGTTATGCTTCCATTCCTCGTTTCATAACCCGTGGGCACAAGACTTCCGTCGCTGGTGGATACAGAAGTCGATTCAATAGTTTTGTCGTCATCTTCGGGTTGTGGCAAGTCTGCCGCATCGATACCAGAGTCTTTGTGCTGCTTTATGGGCTCATCCGATATGACAGCGGTAGGAATAAATGGTGCAGCTGCGATAGGCAGGCTCGCCTTCTCGCTTGGCGGCTGAATGGCATTAACATCTCTTCCCAGGAATTCCACAATGCGCTTGATGTTCGAGGCTGGTGTCACCTCATCTGTTTCGCCAGCAGCAAGGAACAGTGGAATAGTAAGACCACTCCAGACCTCTCTTCCCGGAAGACCGCCCTTTGGCAGACCATTGGAGTAGTCGGGGCACATGCCCAGTGCCATTCTCTGCCACACAGCACTTTGGCTTTGCTCATTGAAACGGAGCTGCATTCTTCTTGTCTCCACATCAGCGTCTGTCCCAGTCATACGCAAAACACTCTTGCTGTTGATACCCCCTCTCCGATCCCAACGTCTTAAGAGATCGAAAAGAACTGGTGGCGTGAATGATAGGGATCGCAATTGTTTGACTTGCTTTTCAGTCGGAGGGTCGGCCTTTGGACATATGGCGATCAGGCCGCTGACGTGTTGCGACAGAAGGTGGGCGTGAGGTGAGGTTGGGGAGGCCAGGAGCGCGGCTAAGGAACATCCCATGCTATGGCCAACCAAGACAATGGGCTGTCCTTCATCGGCCGCACGATGAGCTTCGATAACAACTGCAAGCAGTTGTACCAGGGCGTCAGTTGTGTAGGCTTCCCATGCCTTTGGTTCAAAAGTTGACGCGCCGCATCCAGGCAAGTCCAAAGCTAGGCATGGTGCTAAATTGGACAGACTAATGAGGATGGGACTGAATTGAGCGATGGATCCGCCGAGGCCGTGAATGAAAACCAGAAGCGGGATTGGACAAGGGTCTTTTGGTAATCTGCTTTCTTGATGGTGTGGACGAAAGAAGGTGCGAAGTTGAGGATATGTGAAGCCAGTGGAAGACACAGTGTAAGACTTGAGTGTGGAGTACTTCTTTATCAAAGCTGGGTTGGTAATGGCAGCTTCATCTACGCAATGTTAGCATGCCAAGCTTAGCGAATATATGCACAATCAAAACCACGTGATTGGATGATGGACGGATTGCTAAGCTTAAGAGAACTCACTCACCGGTCGCAGCATCGGATGGCTGATGTCTCTCGCCAGAGCCGTGGTTTCCAGACCTCTTTTTCCGTATCCAAAGGGCCGATGCAATTCCACACAGTGCTGTCAACTCAACCATACCCGCGGACGTCAGAATCCAGTTACCTTGGTTGACTGCAAAGGGATTGAGCAGCTGAAGGGCACGGTAAGCGGAGTTCTTTATATCCGCGCCGTTCCAGCGGACGAGGTGCGAGTCGGTCTGTGTCACTAGATGGCTGGGCGAGCCAGTGAGAGTAGTCCTCAGAAGTGACAGCAGAGCCTGTGGCAGACGCAACGTGCCATTCTGGGCCGCGTAAGGACGCGAATGAGGCTCCATAGACTTTCGCGTGGAACGACGGTGGATGTATATCCAACGGGCCGTGAAAGTGCTGGGGCGCACGAAGCTGGTGGGCGATCTGGGGAGCAGCCAATCGAATCAGATAGAAGGACTCGTGCCCCGATCGCTGGTGGGAAAGAGCCGGTGCCTGGGATGTCTGGTACGGGGCAACGCGCGCACGTTGAACGAACAGCGATTATGTTGCTAATAAGAATGGCTCGTCATCTGCAGCCGGGCAATGTAGGCAATGTGGGCGGGCATGGTGTCGAAAAGCAATAATGGGAGACGGGAGACGGGATGACTGGGCCAGGCCGCGGCTGGGTAGATAACGTATCTGACGCCGGCAAGGACAAGAATGCGTGGGTCGGGGCTGCAACCAGGGCGGTGCCGCTGTGGGTGGTGGTGTTGGGAGTGTTGTTGCACGGCGAAATTATTTGGTGACGGTGATGGGCGATGGGCAAAATGACGTTTGTGGTTGGGCGGCGGCTGCCACACGGCCCAATGCGGGAAGCAACGCCTCTGCCATCCCATCGTCGTCCTTGGCAGGGCTGACTGGCCCTTCCCAAGTCTGTACAAGTACATATGTGCGCCAGATGTACATACATATGCGTCCCATGTCCCTCGCGATCTCGTCGTCGATCACTGTCCTGTGGATGCGCTACAATCTTGACGTCTCGAGCCGTCGCGACCCGTCTCTTGCCTTGCCGTCCGACGCATCCGTACTGGTACCGTGGTCAGACACGTCGTGACGCCATTACGGTTCCGCTCCCAGACTTTTGAGGGCCTGTTCCAGTTGTGGCGTTTTGAATTGCCCATTTGAGCTAAACCAAATTTGATCAAGAAACTGGGAAGCTGTTTTGTAGCCAGAATTCCAGTTTCAGTTCGCCAGTCGGTTTACGTAGTCTTGCTGTCCTTGCATGTGACCTGTCAGTCAACGTTCTTAAGTAAGGATCAAGGCTCGTTGCTGCAGTCCACGCCGTCCGCTCATATGTACGCTGCGATCGCCCGGCCATCCCTGTCCGTTGTCCGTTTGTCGCCGCCGTCGCAATATGCCGGGCAGCTATCGCAGCCGCCACCTCCACCATGGTTTCCTAGTATCGCGTCTCGACAGCGAGTTGTTTGTTCGACGGCCATGGAGAATACCTTGATTGCCTTGCTCTTAAAGCGGTAGGAGCGGGCCAAAGAGTAGATAGTTCTTTCAAAAAGTCTGTTTGGGTTGCTGCGCGGGACGTTATCCAACGTGTTAGCCCAAATAATGTCGCAATAAAGCACTATCGGTCAAAGTTTGATACCTTCAAGAGAGACTAGAAGCTGTAGCAGGCTCTAGTATCGCAATCAGGCTTCGGGGTCGACGAGCCAGGTCGCGTTACAGACAACGAACGCGCCCTAGACGAGTACTTTAAGGCTCACACTACTGCTGCAAAATTTAGGTATCATCCACTAAGAACAGCAGATAGTCTCCGCCAGTTGTTCAGTAGTTATACAGCAACGGATAGCTACGTCGTAACGCCAGAAGAGCTGGTGACAGCGGTGCCAGCAGAACAGTCTGTAAGCAGGGTCGGTGAGGGCGAGAGAAGTCGTCTTCGTCGTCGTCGTCGTCGTCGTCGATCAGGGTCGGAGTTGGGGTCAGAGTCGTTGCATCCCTCGAAGAGACGGGCAAGGGCAAATGTGGGTAGATCTGATCTTGGACTTCAGCTATCAGGTTATTTAGCGAGGCTTATAGAGCAGCTCACCTCTATTACTGCAAAGATTGCTGCAAGGATAACGTCTGAATGTAAGCGAGAGGCGATGGAGCTGTTTGTAGCTAAGTATAGAAATCTTCATAACGAGTTTAAGTTTGCTATCCTTTCTTACCTTAACTAAGAGCGGCAGGCGCGATTTTTTGTTGTTTATTCTCTTGAAATGAGGCGTACTTGGTTGACAAGGACGCTGAGACGCGAGCAAGAAGCGATACTGCTTAGTGGGGACTTAACAGTAGATGATTTTGCTGTAAACTTTGATAGTATCTGAGAGATAGTAGTCGTGCACGGGCCACTATCGTGAGTCTTGGCATGGTGTTGAGTCTTGATCTTTGCAACTGGAACTGGAGGTCGTGAGCAGCAGTTTGGAACTGGAGTTCTTGGCACCTACATTCTTTCGTTAAGTGATAGGGTTGATCTTGCACTGGATAGCGTCTAAGTCCATTGTGCGAGCGCTAACAAACTGAATTTTAGGTTTGTGAAACTGAAAATGAAACTGGAGCTTCAGCAAGCAGGCCCTGAGCCATCTGTCCTGTTAGACTTCATATTGCGAAGTGAACACCGCATAGCAGTTCATGCCGGTAACTGTTTTATGTAAGCCACCGGCATTCCTTTTCGGGAACCTGTCCCGCTTTTGATCCGACGCGGATACGAGCAAAGGTAGTCGGAGGCTTCGTACGCTGCACATGTTATGTACATATCAGCTGCAGGTGTGCCATAATCTTGCTGCATGTCCGCCCGCCGCCCACAGCGGTGAATAGCTGCGAGCTTCCAGAAGAGTGGCTGCATTTCGCCGTTGAAAGCGCCGCATCTGGGCAGCGGGCCAGCACATGTCGAGCCCAGAGCCCATGCTCCGGATCATTCTCCATGCCCGATGTGGTGCACCTCGGGACTTGACCGCCGAGCAAATCTTCACACTATCGCCCCGGCGCCTGTGCCGACCATGCCCCACTAACACGCTGGCCTGCCCAATCGCCATGGCCCGGCTTTCATCTCATTCGGTCGTATTGGTCGCTGATCAGCACCCGTGGACGACAAACAACGCGTAGCTTTCCGGCTCTGGGCTTGCACTTGTCATGTTCCATTGTACCCCTCCCTCCACGAGCTTTCGGGCCCCAGAAAAATAGTAATGGAGCCATGACCATGGCCCACTCGCACATCGATGCGAGCACCTTAGACGGCCCTAAGAATGTTAGACTGGGTCTGCTTGTGCACGTATCCCTGCTCGGGAGTACCTGGACACGCGGTACCTATTAGCTATCGTCACTATCTCTGGTCTTGCCCCAGGATACCACCTTTCCTTCCCGCCAATTTTCTCTTGCAATTGATCTCTTCCACACAGTACCCATCTCAGTCTCGTGTCCGCCATACAATTGAATTTTCGCTGCCGGAACATGGACCCCAAAAATCTCCAGAAGCAACGGGAGCCAGAGGAGCCACGATTTCTCAGTTTTCCACATCTCCCAGATGACGCAAAACTCGAAGATGGCAAACCAGCGCTCAACAAATACTCGTCTACGCTCACTACCGGCCACAACTTTCCTGGAGCTCAGGTCCGCTACTACCACCATTTGAGTCTCATCAGTAGTTGACATGGAGGACAAAACAGGCCATGCTCTATGCCGCCGGTGTACCGTCACGAGAAGCAATGAAGACGCAGCCTCATGTTGGAATCGCATCTGTTTGGTGGGAAGGAAATCCATGCAAGTCAGTTGTCCCCACCGTGCATGATGGTTCAAAGAAAACTGACAACGCCGCAGCATGCACTGTACGTTTCTGAATTGAGTTAATGCATGGCGAAACTATCATGGTGCAATAGCCGCTCATGTGCGCATGGCATGCTGACAATCCGCAGTGCTAGATTTGGGCAAGGAGATCAAGAAACATGTCCAGAATGATAATATGCTAGCATGGCAGTACAATACTGTCGGTGTCTCAGACGGCATCACCATGGGCGGTGAAGGTATACCACAGCCAATCCATACCCAGTAGAGTTGGAGTTAACTGGGATCAGGAATGCGTTTCTCCCTCCAGACCCGAGAAATTATAGCCGACAGCATTGAGACTGTAACATGCGCCCAGCATCACGATGCATGCATAGCTATTCCCGGCTGTGACAAGAACATGCCTGGAGTCATCATGGCATTCGCAAGGCACAACCGCCCTTCGCTCATGGTTTATGGCGGCTCCATAATGCCAGGCTACTCAGAGACGCTCAAGAAGCCTATCAATATCTCCACATGCTACGAGAGTCATGGCGCATACATCTACAAGAACCTGAAGAGCGCGACCGAGGGAAAGTTCTCGCCAGATGAGATTATGGAAGATATTGAGAGGAATGCATGCCCTGGTGCTGGGGCTTGCGGTGGCATGTACACGGCAAACACCATGTCCACATCAATCGAAGGTACGATAAGCTTTTTCTTGCCGTATATCACTACGATACACTGACACACTGCAGCAATGGGTCTCACTCTACCCAACTCTTCCACCACTCCTGCAACTTCGCCCGCCAAGATGCGTGAATGCGCCAAAGCTGCGGCTGCCATCCGCGTGTGCATGGAAAAGAACATCACACCTCGCAAACTCCTCACAAAAGCTTCGTTCGAAAATGCCCTTGTTATGATGATGGTTTTGGGCGGTTCGACAAATGCTGTTCTTCACCTCCTCGCCATGGCCGGTACAGCAGGCGTCCCTCTAACTCTCGACGACTTCCAGCGAGTCTCCAACAAGATCCCTTTCCTTGCTGACCTAGCCCCAAGCGGCCGCTACATGGCAGCCGATCTCTTTGAGATTGGCGGTATGCCCTCCGTCATGAAACTGCTTGTCGCTGCCGGACTCCTCGACGGCTCCATCCCTACCGTGACGGGAAAGACGCTCGCTGAGAACATTGAAGGCTACCCATCGCTCCCCCAGGACCAAACTCTCATCCGCCCTCTGGACAATCCCATCAAACCCACCGGCCACATCGAGATTCTCCGCGGAAACCTCGCTCCCGCGGGTGCCGTTGCCAAGATCACCGGCAAAGAAGGCTTGAAGTTTACCGGCAAGGCCATGGTTTTCAACAAGGAGCACGAGCTCGACCACGCGCTTAACCAAGGCCAGATTCCACACGGCGAGAATGTTGTCGTAGTCGTGCGCTACGAAGGACCCAAGGGCGGTCCGGGAATGCCCGAACAGCTCAAGGCTTCAGCTGCTATCATGGGCGCCAAGCTGACCAATGTCGCATTGATAACAGACGGCAGGTACTCTGGTGCCTCTCATGGCTTCATTGTGGGCCACATCTGCCCCGAAGCAGCCGTGGGCGGTCCTATTGCCGCTGTGCAGAATGGCGACATGATCACAATTGACGCGGAGAAGAACAGGATAGACATGCACGTCAGCGACGAAGAGATTGAGAAGAGGCTCAAGGATTGGGTCGCGCCTAGCATGCCCGTTACGAGGGGTGTGCTGGCCAAGTATGCAAGGCTGGTAGGCGATGCTAGCCATGGTGCCATGACAGACTTGTTCTAGAAGCCCTGTCAAGATTGGGGATATCTTTGTATTCTTTGTCGAAATTTCGGAAGCTTGACAACCCGTGGCATGTACGATTAAATCAGACAGAAGAATGTACAGTTATCAAGAGATAGTCATCGTCAGTAAAAAAAATACTGTGTTGTTCAAGTCATTTCATCACACTGCAATTGCGAAGCAAGACACCAGTCAAAAGTGAAGGGGGTATCATGTTGCTTTTCAGGCCAAAGCCCAGTGTCATTGGTTGTCCTAGGCTAAAAGCAGGCCCAGCGAAGTCATATCTTCAACGCCATAAGCCGTAAACCGTGTTAGATCCGTAACCGCCCCGCAATCAAATGCTTAGAACAGCCGTGATTTTTTGCCCTCGCATCAAAACCCTGTGCGAAACATTTACTCGTCATCCTCCTCGGCCTCGAGGGTGGTCTGCGCGATACGGTCCAAATCACGCTGGCCGGACTGTGTGATGCGGCGGCCACCCTTGTCCTCGTCCTGCTCAAGGACACCAATCTTCTCAAGAGCCTGCATGACCTTGCGGTCGACGGAGCCGGAGGCGTCAACGTGGTGGGAGGGGCGGGAGCCACGGTTCTTGGTGGATCCGTGGACCTTGCGGAGGCGGCCTACACCGACGGTCTTGCGCTGTTCAATTTATTAGTCTCCTGCTCTCTTCGTTCTCGAACTCGTGCGTAGGGTTTCGCCTACCATGTAGATGTGGCGGGCGATGGCGGCAGCGCGGATGTAGAACCAGTCGATATCCTGGGGAGGGAGCTCATTGGAGTCTGTAAAATGTTAGACAACCGTTTTCGCAGAGTTTTTCTTTCTCATTGAGTTCAGGGAAAAGATACGTACGGCTCGTCTTGACAGTGTCAACCCAGCCTGTAGATAAGAGTCAGCGAACTGAGGTTATCCCCCATTTACGGGATTCAGGCTTTTCATCCTTCACCCTCTGGATAGAGACGAACCTGGACTGCGAAAATTGTTAGCGCTTTGGTTCCTATCGCTGCACGTGTTGGGAAAGAAGGCTTACATGGGGAGCTTTCCCTGGCGCTTCAGGAAAGCGGCGTAGGCCTTCACGAAAGTGTGAGACTCAATGTCCTTGACGGTAACACCACCCATTTTGTCGGTATTGGAGAGAAATTGTCGGTTTGCGGGAAGGAGGGCGTTCGGGCTTGACGGTGGTTGCTGCAAATGTCTTTGTCGGCGCCGCCAATTTGCGCCTACGGTGGTCTCGCTTAGGAAGAATGGTCGGGCCGGCGCTAGTGGTGGGCGGGTGGGGGCAGGTTGGATCGTCTGAACCACTGCCGAGATCCAACACCATTATTGGTCGTGCGTATCGATTGCGAGCGTGGGGCACCAACGTCGGATGTCGCAGTGCTGTCACGTGTGATTTGTGCTGGTCGCTCAATTGTCACTCAGATTCTATGAGACCCAATTTGAGGAATCAACCTGACGACTGCTTGCATCACATAATTGAAGAGTGTAACGATATGAGCAAGGCACAGGTTCTTGCCACGGTCAAGCATGTGGACGGAAAAAAATTGAAGAAGCACTATCATCACGGAGTCCTCATACACTTCAGGGCACATCCATTGAATTTGGTCACCATGTATTCGAGCAGTAACACCTATGGTGAATTACATGCGCACACAGAATCTAAAATATGGCAATATATATAGTTACATGACATCTTGGAATATATATCGAAATCACCACTTGCTAACATCAACGACGGTAACAGTGACCGAGTTGCTGTTGCTAGGTGGCAGCTGTCCGCCACCCATCAGGAGCAACTTGGTTGGGTCCTTGAGGACGCGAAGATGCCTTGTGTAAGAGCTTGCCTCGGGGGTGTCGATCTTGATCCAGTCACCGGATCCGAGGTTCTTGTTGATAAAGACCTGGGAGCCGCTGTGCGCACTTGCGATGATCATTCCATTGGCGCCACCAGTAGGCGTCCAAACGACGTACGGCGAACCACTGGGGATGGTGCCGTCGGTGGCCTTGAGGCTGATGCCCTCGGCCTCACCAAACTTCTCGGGGTCGGAAACGATCTTGTAGTAGACGGGGAACTGGTAAGAACTGGGGATAGCGGGGCCACCGCCGTACTCATATGTCATGATGAACTTTCCGTTGGGCAGCTTCGCAACGGTGGGCATACCAGGACGGTCGGTGTACTTGGGGTAGGCCACGTCGTTTACAACTGGGCCCCAGGTCTTGAGGTCGGTGGTAGTCTGGTGCACCATCTTCTGACCGTAGGTGGCATTCTCGCGCTGGTCGGAGTAGTAGCAGATGAGTTTCTTCTGGTACATCATCAGGAAGGGCTCCCAGACAGGTGTCAAGCCGTTGTTGGGACGAGCCTCGCCACCAGCTGCAATGTGGGAGACGAATTTCCAGGTCACACCGGAGTCAGTGGATGCGTAGAGTTCGATATGAGTGCTTGAGAGATCCGTGGGGATGGCTGAGCCAGAGACTAGGACGGTTCCAGCCGCAAAGCCGCCGATGCTCTCGGGCAAAACGTAGATGAAAGGCTGGTAGCGCAGACCATAGCCGTACTGTGTGTCCTGGACACGCGAAATCTCCTTCCACGTCTTACCCCCATCGGAAGACTTGAAGATTGGGAAGTAGACCTTGGGTGGTTCAGGCGAATAATTTTCCCAAGTCGCTAAGAGAGAGCCGTCGGCAAGCTGTGCACTGCGGGCATATAGGACGCCTGGATCAGTCCAGCCAGCGTTTCTGGGAGGCGAAAAGATGACATTGCGAGAGAAGGTGGGCTGTGTTGTCTGGCGTTTGGGAAGGGCAGAGGCCGCAGTGGAGGCCACGCCGATAAGCGAGAGGACGAGAGTTGAGAGACGCATCTTGACGGCTTGAGGTCTTGCAAGATGATGAACAGAAAGGGGTGGGAAGAGGCAATGCTATATAAAGCAATGCCAATGCTCACTTGAACTTACATATTCGTATTCCTTGAAGTTAACAGGCGCTCTAGAGTTTGTTCCTGGCGCTTGAACAGGTCTGCACACGGAGTCTGACCCTTCACGTCATGATCATCCTGGCATACATGGTGCCACCTTCTTGCTTTCCGTGCAGCCCACGTTTCCCAATGGCGGGGAATCTCCAGCCCGCAGTCCGGAGAAATTGTGTGTAGAAGGGATCATCCAGTTTTGCGGGGAAACCGGTAGTTTATACACCGAGGGCTGCCAGATTCGAAGGTGGACTTAGCAAATAGCCAGGTCCGAAGTATGCCGAGGCGCGGGACATAAGCCGTGTAGGGACTAGGGGGCGACAAACCAGAAGCACATGATCGAGTAACCATAGCAAGCATGATGAGCCAAGCTCTTGGTTCCTGGAATCACCAGAGTTATACCGGAGCGGCATGGAAAAGCTTTGTATCAAGGTTTAGACCATGATATATGGCGCTGGCCGTTGTAGGTGTTGGTGTTGATGTTGACCCTGGCGGGGGCGGGAAGGAGCGACGCGGCCGCACACTCCTCACTCTCGCAGCCAGGACACGCACTGTGAGTATGCGCATCAGCCACATCCTCTATGACTGCGCCATCCTCTCTGTACTCGACCCATTATTTTTCGCATCCTACATACCTGCCGCGATGGGGGCTTCATTTTCCCCTTGGGTCTTGCAATTTAGCCGGATGACGATGCAATGGGTCGTCGCACGTGTATGAAGACTCCATCTCACATGTCAGCTTCAAACGTTCCGCACAACAGCGAACGCAACAGGTCAATAGCTAGGAGAGTACAGCGGAATATGCTGCAACCCGTGCCTTATGCCATGTAGGTTGACTGTTTGTGTGCACTTCCAATCAGCCTTGGAGGATGGCAGCCCTATCCGTCACACTGCATGAGGTGGTGGCAGTGCACCAACGGCCGCAGCAGCTGCCTGCGGCCTTCTCAACCTCCACCTGACTGCAGCGCTGACCGGTCAAAACTCAGCCATGTCGCCCTTCTCTGCGTCCTTAGGCTTCTGTCCCTGCATTTTGCAGCCAACACTATGCCAACATGGTAAGTCCATTACTCTGTCGTGATTTGGCGCCGTGGAATGGCCTTCTTGTATCGCGAGGCTGAAAGGTCTCAGCTGTGGGGGTGGTCAATAGCTGACAAAGCGCTGGAACAGAACTCCACTATTGCATCTCCTGTCCCGTTGCGCTTCAATCAAGCCCGACGGACAACCAATGAGCTCAAGGCTGTCGACACAGGACGGGAGACTCCTCTCCCGCAATATGAACAAACACAGTCGGTCCCATTTACCTTGAAACTCCAGGAAGATGCTCGAAACCCGGGCCAATTCCAGCTCGTTTTGGATATCGGTACAAAACTGCAATCACCAGACGGATTACGCTTGAATGCATTGTCGCAGCCTCAAGACAACACCAATCCTCCTACCACCGATAGTACAACCGTTAGGCCAAATGCGGCAAGCCCGCCTATCACGCCTCTTTCGGAAAAGCAAGGCTGGGCCGACCTAGATCATGTGCCCCCTGAATTCCTCAACAAAGTCGTGCCAGATTGGACTGTATCGTTCTCGCGGAGTGATTCGACAGTGTCCACACAATCAAAGCGATTGTCTGATATCAAAGCCCGAATCAAGAAGAAAGGGAAGGGATACGTAGTACGGCTATTAAAGGGATCCTCTACCGACTTGAATGAGATTGCTGAAGTAGACTTGGGTTCGCAGGTCAACAGAGCCCAAGCAAACGACATCTCAGAGCTTGACTCCACGACCCTGCCAGCCGAGCTCCTTTCACCTGCATCGTCCTTGCAACCGAATAGCACGAGCCTTGCCGACCGACCTGATGTCTTTGAAATTGGCACCTCGAATGAAGACGGGATCAACCGGCAACCACCTTCCGTTCCTATTGAGCCTACTGGGAATCCTGAGTCGCACTCGAGAGTTTTCGCCATAGGCCGCCTGGCACAAAACTCAATTGCAGAAGAAGGAATGAGTGACGCTGAGACTTTGATACCTGATGTCGTTCGCGTGGATGGTGAACAGACAGATGTCGAACCCTTTCATCAATCTACATCCATGAATCTCGGTAGGACAGATTCAGTGTCTAGCATCGTAAAAACACCGACTCGTGGCCTCTCACTCATTGGTCCCGTCAGAAAAAGAGTCGAGAAGAGGACACGCCCTCGGGCGAATTGCCGTAACACATACTTGGAACTCAAACGGTCAGACGCCCACAAATCTGTAAAACATGGCTCCAAATCGACTACCACTACGAGGGAAAATCACATTCCAGAAGTTGGAGCGAAAGCAACGAATCTGCGGCAACGTAATCGTCCATCTTCACGTAAGTCAAATGATTCCGACCAAACATCAGACGAGTATGGGTCCTCGCAACCGCCAAACCAGACGAACAGTAGAGCTAAGCCGCGGAGCCGCCACTTGTCGGCAGATGATCTTCAATTCCCCGCAAAGTCCAAGTATGGCCTACGGTTACAGACCGATGTGCCGAAACCAAAATCTGCACATGTATCCCCAGTGGCTCGACGGAAAGGGCTGGTGTTAAAGGCGCGGAAACTCAAATCTTCATCACCTTCACCTATTGATGTGGACGACGCCGATCTGCAATCTTCGCCGGAGTGGCAAGAGGAAAGTCACTCTGAGATATTGAGCAAAGCTTTGCGAGTTTTGGCTAGCGTTAGTCCGGACCCAACTGGTGATGCACAACATGCTGAGGATACAGATGGCTCTGCTTTACCCCATATTGCTGAGCCTGCAGATGGAGAACATATTGGTAACATACCATTGCCTTCTGAAGTTGAGATTAGGCCAGCGCCTAGCGGTCCGCGCAACCCAACACTGGCATACTGGGGCCTTGCGTTTGGTGCATTATCAGACAAAGTATATGAGGGGTTGAAGTTGCTTCGAGACGCTATTGGGCCTGAGCGACCAGTCCCGAAAGGCCATGTTCGTGTTCGATGGACTTGTGTAAGTAGTGGTGTCATAAAATTTGACTTAGCATTTCTGATACCCTGCAGTCATGTGGAGAGTCGCTTTACGATGATTTCATTGAACAGCGACCGAACGCAGCCCGTCTCTTGGAAGCATACCTGAACAGGCCAAGGGTTCAGACTTCGCAAAGCCCCGCCAGCCAGAGTAGTACAGTGTCGTCCGTTGCCTCCATCTTTGACTCTTCGAGTAGAGCTTCGACCCTAGCAACACCATCTTCGACCTACGGCGGACCCGATTCATGGTCCAGAAACAGCGATGCATCAAAATATAGCCCAACCCGTATAAGAGCCAACAACCCATTCAGCGTCCGCATGCCCAATTTTGCCACCGAGTCCTGGCTGCTTACCTGTGCAAACGAGGGTCGTCTCACCCCTAAAATCGTCCATCTCGATGTCAACGAAAGTCGAATCAGAAGCGATAAAGATCTAGCGCTCTCTCTTAGAGACCACTATGACCAGCTGCATCGTCGATGGTACAACTGGACACGACTGCGCGGACTCACGACAATCGAGTTTGTCCAGTTCGAAGTGCATCGCAACCGCTTTGCTGATATTCGTGCCGCACCATCTATGCCTCCTAGATCCGCTTCGTCTTCGGGATCAACAGCCGCAGACCCGGAGAAACCTCAAGTGCCATCTGAGCATCCTTATACATTCGAGCCAAACGACCTCCTACCTCCAGTCGGCAGCACTTATCTCCTTCATCTTTTCAAGCACCCGAACGACTACGATGGCGAGCTGATTACTTATCTTCGTAGTCCGAAGCGACGGCAGCGGCTCGAGTTCGGTATGGGCTGGGGCGTTCATCTCGTAGAGGGCTTTCTTGCGCAACGTGTTTGGGCGTTGACAATGGCTATTTGCGGTCTAGGTAGCGCAGCGTTTGCTATCATGTGGACGATCAAGAAGGGCGATGTGCAAGGCGCATTTGGGGTTGCACAGTGGGTATTAGCCATCGCTGTTCTTATAGTTGGCGGCATTCAAACCTGGCTAGAGTAGATGATGGATTGTTTCTGAAATATACAAGTTGGACGGCGGTCGGCTTCGTTGTAGAATGAGCACATGCTGTGCGGCCGTTTGCGTGCGGTTTCTAGAAGCGACTGCTTGTGAGTGCATACGTACGTATTGGCTCAACTGTGCAGTGGGTTGACGGGCATAGATGCACATATTAGAGCAGTGACTCCACTCAGTCTCCTGTGTTGTGTCTTTTCCCGCCACTTCAGGAGGTGTTTCATACATTATCACATGCTTTTCCGTCTTGTCGACCAAAGCGCAAATTATCGCCCTTCCTTTGGCCTCCTATCTCTACCTAAGTCGAGGATGATGGATCCTTTCTTATCGAAATATAGTACCATGTCCAGCGGTCGAGCTCTTGCCTTATTGACCAGGGTATTTCAAATATTGCATTCGCTACACATGCCTCCCGGAGATTCACACGGGGATGCTGGAGTTGTGCAGGACTTTCCATCCCTGCACACTTGTTGCCAGCTTCTAGAACGCAGTCACTGAGCATTGTTTCTTTAGTGGGTCGTTATGATGAAGTGAACGGCAAACTGGTATTCCTTTTTCTGGCTAGACAAGGAAGCTGTCAAGAAATCTCTGCATCTGGGTAATTAATACTCATTTGCCTTGATGCACTATTGCTAAAACAAAAGCTGACTGTTGACCTCGCATTACGTTTTCGAGCTGGGGGTTGTCGAATGTAATCCGTATAGGTGAACGACCACTGACGGCCGTCAAGTTTGGTTCCCCACCGCTGTTTCGAGAACTATTGAAACGTCTGCAAACAGAAAGTTCAGGCTGAAAGACGGCTAAAATAAAAACAACATCCAAGTGATGCATGGTTCCAGGGCGGAGCACCGGCGATGCTGTCTGAGGTTCCAGAGCGCTATCACTATACGCACCCGACTACCTGGTACTGCACCTCAACTCTAATCTCCCCGACGACGTTTCGATCGGTCAGTTGTGCAGGCAAGTCACAGAGAATTCTGCACCGAGGCACTAGCATTGGAGGAAAATCCATCGTTTCATGTTTGAAACGGGGTGGTTGGCAAGCGAGGTCAATGAGGGCGGCACAGGGTGGGGCATCAGGATTCGCAACGCCGTCAGGGGCGCTTGACCGTTGCGCGCGCGACGTTCGAGTTGGTTCCCAGAACAATTGGGGGTCAGGCCATGGGGTGACAGATGAACAGGAGGTTTGCACAATAAAAATACTTCGTAAGCCGTGGAATTGAATACGGAGTCATGAGGAAGCTGACATACCTCATAGTCGGTAGCTTTCGGTTTTGTTAGGTGTTAGTTTGATGTTTCACCACCGAACCCGTCAATGCCGGTTCTGCCATCGACGTCATGGCATTGATCAATGAACACCTCAGCTGAGCTACTGACAAGCGCCACGATCAATACAGCGTTCCTCGGCATTTTCCCTGGTGGAACCGCCCAAGCGCTTGGCAGCGTTATAGTCCAACTTCATGCCACGACGTTGGACCCGCCCGGTTGAGACTAGAACTACCATATCTCCGGGCAACGCGACTCAGAACAAGCATAACCAGGCGTACAACTCATACTGCCCACAGGACAGGACGGCATACCCCTGCACTGTGATTGACAGCCTGCGCCTTGCCGCTTGCATGGGAGGTCCTGTGAATCCTGACAATGTCGCTTGCCGTTCCTGAAAAGGAAACATGGCGATTAAAACAATACAGAGCGGAGGCGTTGTTTGAGGTGAATGGATCAATCCCGCATGCCAGGCATCCTGCCACGAGTCACCCATGCCGTACACTCCAGCGACAAGCACCATTGCTCAGCTGGATAAATAGGGCACCGAGACACCCTCCAGCAAGGCACTTTCATCGCTACAGCTTCAATTCGTTGGTTCCTATACCCGTCCCTTCTTTCTTACACATTCGTTCATCAAGTCCGTTCACTGTGTGAAGCCGGCAGACATTCTTTCAACCTCATTCCTCGAACACTCGTTGCCTTCGAACACCTTCAGTCTTCTTCCAATCACCTCAATCCATCACAATGTACAAGACCATCACCTCCGTCACTGCCCTTGCGGCCCTCGCTGCCACCGTCACTGCCCACGGCTCCTTGATTGGTATCACTGCCAACGGCGAGTTCAAGCAGGGTTACTCCATCGAGTACTACTACCAGATGCAGCAGAATGCCAAGGTCCCTGAGCACCTCGGCTGGTACGCCGAGAACCTCGACAACGGCTTCATAGAGCCAGCCAACTTCGGCACATCCGATATCATCTGCCACAAGGCGGGTAGCCCCAAGGGTAGCTCGGACACCATGGCCAAGGTCGCCCCTGGTGACACTATCGAGTTCCACTGGAACACTTGGCCCGAATCCCACGTCGGTCCCGTCCTCACATACGTCGCTCCCTACACTGGCGACATTGCCTCCGTCAAGAAGGAGGACCTCAAGTGGACCAAGATTGATGCTCACGGCTACGAGAACGGCGAGTGGGCTGCCGTCAAGATGATCGGCCAGAACAACACATGGCCCGTCACTGTCCCCACGAACCTTGCTGCTAGCAAGTACGTCTTCCGCCACGAGATCATTGCCCTCCACGCCGCTGGCCAGGAGAACGGTGCCCAGAACTACCCCCAGTGCGTCAACATCGAGGTCACTGGCAGCGGCACTGAGAAGCCCGCTGGTGTCGCCGGAACCGAGCTCTACACTGCCACCGACCCTGGCATCAAGTTCGATGTCTACCAGGGCAACAAGGACAGCTATGTCGTTCCTGGCCCTGCTCTCTTCGGCTCTGGCGGCTCTGGCGGCTCCACCACCCCTTCCAAGCCCACTCCTTCCACTCCCACTTCTTCCGCCACCCCTAGCAAGTCATCCACCCCTGCTGCCAGCCCCTCTTCTGCTGCTCCTGCCGCCTCAGCCCCTGCCGCCTCAGCACCTGCTTCCACTACTCCTTCCACCGGCGGCGCGCTCCCTGAGAGCTTTACCCTTGAGACCTTCATCACCTGGCTCGAGGGCAAGGCCAGCAGCTCTTCCAAGAAGGCCCGCCGCCACGCTCGCTCTTTCTTGTAAGCGTCTTGTGACGGTTAAACCGCTTACTCATGGTTCGCTTTGACGACGAGAAGATTAGTTCTTTTGAGGTTCGTTCGTTAGATACGACGAGTGTCTTCGATTCTTTGTGTATAGTACATACCCCTTTTGTAGCATAGCGATTTGGAATATACATATTCTTCGCCATTGAGATGCGTTTATTGCAGTGAAGTGATGAGTGAAGTTTGTGTATGGTTGAGGAGTGGGGATACACTATTATGAGGATCTACAGTCATGAAGATGAAGTGATTGAGAGAGAGGTCATTAAGATACATCATCATAGTCAAAATCATTGTTGGCTGGGTTAGCGGTACCAATTGAAGCGGCACAGGCATATGATCTCACACTTTGCGGCAACTATATGATTTCACAGGTCCTGTTGGCATCTCGGAACAGTTCTCGACACACAAGAGATATGTTGTGTAATATTCGAGCAAATTTAAAGCAACAGAAACGTATGTAAGTAAAGAGCCTTTCATCTTACGTTACAGTCGTGCAAGAAGCAACACATTCATGCCAAGGATTATTTGACATTGTTGGCACGATAAAGGTGGGGTTGAGTCAAAACAACTGCAGTTGCATAAAACACTAGATGAAGACTTGACTGATTCACTGCCACTAGTCTATCGACGTAGCTATATACTCAGCAGTAGCAGGCAGGCCTGCCACTGCTGAGACGTTTGCT
>PELC01000124.1:0-70186 GCA_005212705.1 Curvularia lunata
CCCAGATCTTCCTACGTAAAAAAACAATACTTACTTTTTTCTCCTTAAACCCCCCCCCCCCACCCCCCCCCCCCCCAAACGAGGCAATAATACCGTGCGTGGCCCCGTCTCCCGGTAAAAGGACAGCTCGCGTATGTACAGTAAGCATACCAACGGAATATTACTGCCGTCGTATATACGATGTACCCGAAAAGAAATGCCCCGGCTTCGTAACGCGGTATGCCTCCGACGCATTACCTCCGACCGAGGATTAGTCCGTTGGGGTTGGCAAAGCTACAAGGGTTCAGGGGGGGCTGGCTTGATATGCAAGGATTCCATTGCAAACTTCCACGGGCCGACGTGACTGAGTCAGTTTTCATTTCGAATTCCTACTGTTTTAGGAAGGGCAACGAGGCCTGGGTATCAGCATCTAGGATCGAAAGATCGGGGAGGGGGGAGAAAGCCAAGGTGGGGGATGTGAATGTGGACGGGGGTAACATATGTGGATGTGCGGACGGCGGGGCGGAGGGGCCCAAGACACCAGGGCAGGGTAGGTATGTAAGGGTTTTTTTATGTTCACGATGGATTTTTTCCGTCGTAGCGGAGTTGGCGTCTGACCCGGGTAAAGTCTTTTTGCGTGCTGGATGTGGTGAGGACGGCAGTTGCGACATACATGTCGTGCTTCGGTTGGTAAAAGATATGTGGCGGTTTAGCAGAGACGGGGACGAAATAAGGCGGTGTCGGTAGCAAGGTATGTCACGTGTGGTGTTTACACGGACCAATGTGAGGACTAAGGTGGGGAGCGACGAAGGGCGCAAAAGGGCGGTGGATATGAGGGCATGTGGAGAGATGCCATTTGTTACACTCTTTGGTTTGCGTACAGCGGGTTTTGGATTCATCATCGTACTAGAAGACTATAAGCCGCCACCATCACCATATTATGCACCAGCTCTGTCCCCCTCTTTCTCCATTCTCATAGTGTAGTCTGTTGTAACCAGTGAAAACAAGAAGTCATAGACAAAGGAGAGGGAGAGAAAACTTGGATCATGCACCTCTGATCGATTTCAGCACTGCCTCGTTTTTTTTTCTTAGAACTCGGTCTCCTCGTTCTCATCTCTTGTGCCTCTTGGCAAATACCCTAAAACAAGATAATCGAACAGTTTGGGGTGACTGTGCAAATCCCCCACTAGCTAGGTAGCCACAGAAAACAAGTCATGTGTGGTTTACATGGGTCCACCTCACATCACCTCTCCTTTCCCTTCATTCTTGGTTATGTGGGGAGCGGATGGGGCTGTGGTGCAACTATTTGCGCGACCCAGTGTTTGATTTCTCAGCATTGGGATAGTCATCTCGCGACTAATTCCCCTAGAGGCATATTGTGCTCTTCGCTGAGTGCTTTGTTGTCTTCTCGCTAATCGGGCGGTAGTCAGACTGCAGGTGTCCCTGTGCAGAATATGGCGTGGTGTGATTTGGCGTTAGGGCTGAAGGCTGAATGGGGGGAGGGGGGACGTGCTATGTCAGCTTACATACGTTTTGATCGACAGACTGGCTAGCTGACGGTGGCTTGGAGGCTGTAAGAAAAGGGGGTGCGGGGGAGTGGAAACGGTAAATACTGCGCAGAGAGACTGACATGGTGATTTACACTGTTAGGTAACCAGGGAGAAACGTACACTTGGAAAATTCATCTAAGAATATACTCTCCTCTGTTACTGCTAACATTGCCACTACGCCCCTACCTGTATCTCCTTCGCTTCTCACATGAAGACGGAGTAGAGGGTTTAGGAATGCTCCAGCTCCTCCACACAAAGGACAGATACACGACTTAGTTGGTAGGGCTGTTCCAATCTACTGGTGGTGTGATGAGATCATTGCATGAGGTGATTCCTCAGTCTAGATGCGGCTGTGGATATGTTTACCAATCGCCCTTTTGCATAGGTAAGCTGAGGAAGTGCCACCAGCGCACTTACCAATCCTTTGGTACTATTTTGTATTTCCAGTGCAATACGGCCCATCTTCAAACTAACCAAGTGTTGTACGCGTCTCTGGCATGCATTTTAGATTTCCGAGCCTTGACTCAAACCATGTGATATTACAGAGCCCTTTAAAGTGCATAGATCGGGCCTCTTTTTTGGTTGTACTGCTTGATCGGTGACATGATACCGACGGCATGACTTCCTATCATTATGAAACTTGAACTTTCCCATACTACGGTTAGAAAGCCGAAGTTGCCCAAAGTAAAATGCCAGCCTTTTTTTGACACAGTCGACGCGGAAAATCCTAGTCCTAATGCCGGAGCTCATGTAATCCTCCTCTCTGTCATGGAGTGGAACGGCGAGGTGGGAGCCAAAGCTTGTTTGAGCTGCGGCCATGTTCGCCGACTATCCATACGTCTGACTTGGACCTAAGAAATTAAAAAATACCAAGACCCAATTAGTGATCTATACTATTGATGCCAATAATTGTGAAAACGCTGTGGTGTATGCAGCCAATGTCCTGGGAAACCAAAATGTGATGACAATGTGATGCTGCAAATCACACAGCAAAACGCTAGAGGTCCACTATCGACGTAATTTTTCCTCTTAGGTTAATAACAATGACGGTCCGATTATGGGTCTCGACGGCGCAAGACGTCAGGAAATCCAACACACATGAACGCAGCGTGACACTTGGTATTGCATATCTCAATCTCATGTAGCGAGATCTGATGTACAGTGCAGCATCATTTCTGATAATGGGAAGCATTGCGTATACTACAGTCAGCCATTGACCAGTAGCATCACCAGGGTGGCCTTGAAGAGATGCGCAGTCGTGATTCGCCGCGGCTAAGTAATCCGGCCTGGACGTTGATCGCCGCTGGGTGTCTTGAGGCGCACAAACGGCGATTTAACAAGGGGTACGGCGAATGCGCATGGGTCCTGCCGCACCAGGTAATGAACAGCCTTGCTGTCAGTACCTAAAACCGTAAAGCATCGCTGAAGGTGCCCGTTTTCGATCAGTGTTGAGCGCACGGTGACGTTAGTGACATTCTGCCGCGGGGGGATCCTGTGCAAATCCTCACTTTCCCCTACATCGACGCATCACGGGAATCTCGAGGCCTGAGTTTGGGTTGGCGCACGGGTTGGGCAGTGCTGCAGGGTCAACATTGGCCTGTGCAGCCAAACGGTGCAAAGTCGTGATTGAGTGTGCGCGGAAATCTGCGGTGATACGTAGGCTACATCCATCATACTGGTGCCAACACTCGGCCTTATGTCTTTGGCATATTGATATCTCGATGGAATCGTCGATCAGTACAACTTGAGTGTCCAGACAAGGATGCCATCTTACTTTTCTTGCTTATTGGGGCTCTGCACATAAACAGGGTACACCTAGGAGTGCCTTAAGGTGTATCCCAGCTAAGGTGAGCGCTGAGGCGTAGAAGCCTTGTTACCACGCGCGAATGCTGGCAAGGAGGTATTGGATTGGGATGTGAATACGCAATTCTTGACCGGATTCGCTCTTGGAAGCATCCCCAATCGTCTTGAAACTTATTAGAGTTCGCAGAATCACGATGCGATACCTAGGGTCAGTAAAATTGGTAAGCCAGAGCATTGTAGGGTGTGTGTTAGAATGGCAACATGGGTCTATGGAAAGATCTCAATCAGCCAAGTTGATGGTCGATACGATCGTACCCATCGTTTACTGATAACCGGGTAACTTTCCCTAGGAGATTGAAGCCAAGTATGGAGAGCGTTGGATGTGTACATTCGATAGGAGAGACGCAACTGTATGGGCTGTTTTGTACAGTATCAAACCAAAACCTGCAAAGTGTGTAGACTAGACCTGGTGAGGTAGCATTGGAATCCAGACAGAGTGAGCGAAGCGGGCGTTGGACTTGAGAGAAGAGAAAAAAAAACCGGATATACCAGGGTATTTCGAGCTGTAAGGAATCGGAGGTATATGGACATTGCTGACCCGAGTCCTTTCTTAATCTCGGACGAGCGCCGAGTTTTCGGAGCCCGATGGACAGGAGGGACGGATATCGTGTCGCACGGAAATCCGAAACGCCGTGATTCGACGAAAGTCTCCAGCGAATCACATCTTACATTCTGGATGATTGGGTGCATGTGTCGTTTCCGAGTCAGAACATGGCTGTCATGGAGTTGTTGGACGAAGAGCGGTGTTATTGTGGACAGCAGAGTACTGCCAGTGGTAGGTACGCGGCGGTAAGCTAGCGTATTCCAGTATAGAGGCAACGTCATTACCAACTACCAAGAAGCATCAAAGTTGCTCGTTACGCATGGATGCATTCAGGAGGGTCTAGACCATTGCACTGTATGAATGGTAGGTGGAGATGTTACATATCCCTCAGTCCGCAATGGAACCGGTGTGCTGGCGCTCGGAGCTGGGGTTCCCCATCCGAAGGTGGGCATGCTGCAACACGGGAGGATCATGATCAGCAAGGAAGTCCATGGTGGTTGTGTCGCGAACACCACTGTTGCAACAGGCTGGAGTCTATCCACGCGACAATGTATATGTAAAACTAACGCCTGCTGCCACTTGTGTGTGCTAATCGAAAGCCAATATGATAGAAGAACAATGTTTTGCACCTCGAAATACTATCGGAACTTTACAGAGCGCATGGAATTGGATTCACTCAACCCGTCGGCCGAATGTGTCTGTTGGTCATCTCAGTATCTGGGATTTACCGGCGGCACTTGGGAAAGCCGTTTCCGTGCCAGATGAGCGTGTCGGATTTGGTGATGGCCCCACCTGGACTGTGGACTGTTCGTGTACTTTGTTCGAGACTCGTGTCGGATGCTGCCAACTACGTATTGGCTGTGCACTTGAGATGCGCTGTGACGTGGGTAGGTGTGGGTAGGGTGCATAACTAGCTGCCGAAACTTTTTCATCTCAGCCTTACAAACTTTGAAGGGTCCACAACCAGGCCACTTGTTGATTTGACTCATTCCCGTTCCCCATTGATTTTACTCTAGGAGCCTCAACCGCCCACTGGGTCCCATTACATCGTACATGCCTGTCACACACGCTGAGCGGCAAACTTTATTCCCGAGTTAAAACAGGAAACAATGTCGATGGTGGTGGTGGGCATCGCGGTCGCTCTGGTTGACATCATTCCACGCCTGTGGCTGTCAGCAAAGGATTCACGATTAGTCCATGTGTGTGTACGTGTACAGTGCTGTGGGTAGGCTAATAGACCAAAGAACCTAGGCCTGGACTCTGGCGCTCTGCTCATGGATCATGGCTGCAATAGCTGTATGCACAGCTTGTAGGCAAAGCTACCCTTGCGGACGGATCCAAGGACGAGTCCTTGGCCGGAAGTCTCATGGTCCGATGCCGAGCGACACAACAAGATGCGAAATGGCGCCAAACGTTGTCAGCGGAAGACGCAACTTAGCCCCAAGATGTCAAGGCTTGGCAGCAACTGCTCCCCCGTGCCATGCACACGTCGCCGACTTGGGGCTTAGAGTCCCAAGAGGAGCGGCCGTGTGAGGTCGTGGTTGCGAAAAACAGCAACGGCTGGGCGTGTGACCTGCCGCCCGCTGGCCACGCAGAGAGAGTTGGAACACGGGTTGGCATCACCAGGTTCCCATGCTAACGACGATGCATTCGTCGGCGTCGTGTTGGCTGTGAGGCGGAGCCTGAGGCGGTTGGCTCAGCCTGAGAAAAGCAGCCGGTGCCATTGTACCGATCTGGCCGTGCGATCAAGTTGAGGTAAATTGCCTCTGGGGCCAAGCCTTGAGCTGTGTACAGATCGTACGGCAAATACCGAGTCTACTATGCATTTGTGTGAAACGGCTCGTCTCCTGTTTTGTAGAACAAGCAGCAGTCATGGAGCGTGGTGGACTGGTATGCACGCGCAGGCCGGCACCCAGGGCGGTTCGCGGCATATGTGTCTCCAAGGAAAGTAGTGAGCAAAGGAGCCCATGCGAGTGTTTGGAAACATGCCGAGCCCACGAGTGGCCCCACGCAGCAGTCGCGAGATGAAGAATACCATGATTGTGTGGTGCTTTTTTGATTGTGTGTAGCCATTCATTGGCGCAGGCGCTTGGCGGTGTTCTAGCCAAAGTTTGCTACATAATCATATAGGGCGGGACCATTGCGAGGCGCACAGGATGAGTAAGGCCGTTACTGGGGGCTTGGTAAGTCAGTGCCTAGCAACTTTATGGGAGGATCTGCTTGCTATCCCTGCCATGACCAAGCTGAGTAAAGCCGCAAGGTTAGGCCGTGGCAAGCGAGAGCGGGTGTCGATCTTGGGTCTGCGTGCGTGTGTGTGGGAGTCTTGCTGAGGCAAGCAACCACGCCTTTTGGCACAAGACTGTTAGCGGCATGTTGGAGATGACGAATCAAGGCATTCTGCATAGACAAGCCCAAGGAGGCAGATATTGAATACGCCATCAGAGTTTCTTGGAAGCCAAGTCGATGCTCCCCCTGGCTGGCGAAGCAAGGGAGATCGCAGCAGCTGGGCAGCCAAACAAGGCACACTGGAGCATGGCTAGCCAAGCAATGTCGAGAGGAATGGCACAGCAGGCGATTCAGCAGGCGACTTGAAAGGTGGCTCTTGCAGGCTGCAGCTGTCTATTGACCGCGCGCCTTTGTTCCAGGTCTATGACTGTCGCGTTTCCGCTTACTATGTGCCGGGCACTTAACATGAGGTCGGCGTCTCTCCAATCCACCGGGCTGTGTGTACTGTGGGTGCTGTGTGTTTGATATGAATTTGCATACCAGGACCCTGGCGCGTTGGAGAAGCATATTGGCACACGGACGGGAGATAGGTCTGACAGGATCGCTGCTAGCAGCCCCGCATTCGTGGTCTAAAAGCCGAACAGGACGGATTACGAGACAAATGGCCGAAGACCAAACAGAAACCCGCCCTGGATACAAGCACTGTTCATGCAAACGACATTCATGGTTGCCGCGCCTTGGCGGTGGGTAGAGTGTCAGCCGGCGATGCAGTTGCGTCTGGGGGTTGCCGTAGGGAAGAGGTCCATGGTAGACGGCGATGCTGCTCGATGTGGCATGATGCACAGGCACAGCGCAGGATCCTGCGCCTAGGTAGATGGCTGACAGGAGGTTTGTATACGCTGACGCTAGAAGGGCTTGAAACCAACAGCAGGAAAGAAAAGGGAAAGGGCAAGAAAAAAAATAACAATGATACTCCCTACTGGGCCGCCCTGACCAGCGAAACGGGGGGTGTTCGCGAGGCTTTAAGCATGGACGGCTAGTCGGCAGGGGTTGTCGTATAGGTGTCGTATAGCGAGCGTGAAACGGGGACCAAAAACGCGCTCTGGCAGGCAGACTGACGTTCTCAGCCACGCTGCCTGACGACGCCAGGAGTGGGTCGCCAGGCTCTCCAATCTCTTGCAACAAAACGGGACATGTGGCTTGCCAATAGCAATCGCACGGCGCCGTGTGCGTGAATAGTTTTGATACAATACAGATAGGAGAGCGACTTGGTGTGGCTAGTTGGCGGCGTACGTGGCCGCGGTCAAGGCGCAGCCTCAGATTCGCTGTGGCTGAGGCATTTATGAGCACATGGTACGTATGCCAGCCAGACTCAGGGCAAGGCCTAGAAGGGACGCGCATGCGAGGCAGCGTACGAGAGCACGCTCAGCATGACGGGATCGGATCGCATAGGGCAGAATAACGGTCTTGTGGCTGGAGGATGGTCAGTGAGACGCGGGCGGCTGGTTGTCAGCATCTCAAGAGACAGAGCAGGCCGCTGATTGTGGCTGCGCTTACACAGAATCAATGGCATTGAATATGGGATGTTCCACCGGCGCTTCTCCACCCGGCCCGTCTTCACATGGATGTAGGCAGTCTGTATCTAGACAGATGCATGTGCTCCCTGAGCGACTCAGACGGGTCATCCCACCAGCGAAAAAAAAGAAGAGGGACAAAGAGAGACGGAGCATGATTCCCCACCACGGCCGTCCGAAGGAGCGAGCATGCCGTCGTCGACTCTCAGGCTGATGATCCGGCTGTCAAACCAGCCTCTAGCTCGGCCGAAGCTCTGGTACGTTGAGGCACCACTCGTCCAGGAAAAAAACGTTATCAGCGATGCCGCTATAATGATGACAAGCGTGCGCCCACACAGCATGGACAAATGGCCCAGCACGCAACATGTTGACTGCCCTCTCGCAAATACGGCCTCGACCATGTGCCACGCAAATCCCCGCCCGTCGTTAGCTCTCGGGGACCAGGCGCAAGTCGTTTGTCCGTCCTGTTTTGGTCGTGGATGTCGCGTTGCCGGTAGCCGGGCGCGGGCACTGCGATCTCGACGACTTTTCGAGTCTGGTTATGCCCGCGGATTCGCCGAGCACAAACGTCACCTGCTCTGCCCTGGCGGACGAGCAGCAACGGGGGCGGATCGTCTTGCCTGGCACTGCACTTGTCTCTCTGTACGGTCACGGTCCGCTTGTTGGCCGACTCCGCGCCTTCGCTTTGTCACCTTGTCCCGCCAACTCGAGCCCAGTCCTGCTGAGGTTGGCGCCCTGCACCAAGGCCATGCATCCTTGCATGTGAACTAATGTGCCTCAACGTGCGTGCGCCGATTGATGATGTGTAAAGAGACAGGGGTGCTCTAGCTGCCCAGGGTCGGTGGATTTCATAATTACAGTTTCATTACTGAGCTTTTGCACCCAAGGGCCCCCAAGGTTTAACGCCGAACGTCCGCTTGGACTATCCTCTGACGTGAATAGATATAATGCTTTGCTACCCGCACGAGGCGTTGCCCTTATTTAGGGCCTTGGTTTCCACTTCCACCTCGTCTCACATTTTTGCTCTTGAAGAACTTACTTGGCCTGACAAACATTCTTTGCCTGAGACAAAGTCCCCTTCACACACACTCACACACTGACACACACGTGCATACACGAGGCTTCTGCCAGCTTCGTCCCTCAACCACTGCCCTTGTTCACATCACCAGTCCACATGTCACCCCACAGGTCAGACTCAATGGAGGCTCAAGATAACATCCGAAAGCGAGTATGCAAAGCTTGCGACCGCTGCCGTTTGAAAAAGTCAAAGGTAACTTCAGCTCCAGAGCATGGCGTCGCAATCATGAACCTAACAGGACTAGTGTGACGGAGCAAGCCCCTGCAGTCGCTGTAAAGCTGACAATGCAATCTGCGTTTTTGGCGAACGAAAGAAGTCCCAAGACAAAGTATATCCCAAAGGGTACGTTCCTGTTCTGTTTCTCAAGCTTTTGCTCTCTCGTTATCCCAAACTAACACCAGAGTCAGATACGTCGAGATGCTTGAGCAACAACAAGGACAATTAGTTGCTGGTCTTCGGGAACTCTACAGCCGCCTACAGCGCGGCGAGAGTTGGCCTGGACAGCCGCTGCAAGAAACAGCAGGAGGCCATCCTCTGACCCACGACATCTTGGAACGCCTCGATCTTCTGCATGCCCCCGGTGACAGCAACAGCCATTACGAAGGATTCGAGGAAGACTGCAATCGCATGCAGCAAAGACTGATTGAAGGAGGTGCCCCATTTACGCAGAGACGAGCCTCAGTCAGCTCCGAATCCGACCACGGCCATGCTTCATCAAACTCGTCGTACAACGGAACACCGACCACCAGGTCCCTTGCGTACGAAAGCCCATTTGCCCGCCACAATGCTCCACCAACACCTCCCATGAACAGCCCGTTTCCCCAGCAATCGCAAGCAATGTCACCAATCAAGCAAGAACCGGTAATGGCTTCACCAACTTTCATGGGTAGCAGTGTTATGGATCCAGCAGTACTTTCGCGCGCGCCGTGGATGAACGACTCAATGATGATGGACGACACAATCGACTTCAAGCCCATGTACGGATTCGACAACTTTGCCACCTACGACCACAACATGATGGTAGATACGGTTGCGATAAGCCCAAACGACCCAATGATGCCCGACTGGAATACGCATAACGAACTGGATTTCAGCAGCTTCATCCAAAACTCAGTGGGTGCCTGATTATTGGTCCGGAGCCAACTCCGCTCCCTCTTCCATCTTGTTTAGCGTTCAAGCGTTCTGGGATATCTCTTGCTCCTTCACGGCGTTTAGGTTCGGGCCATAGCCATCGGCGTTGATCAGGCCGGCTTTGCATGATCCTCTGAAAAATCACCTATTTTTCAACATGTACTACAACACTCCAAGTCTGACGTTTCACCATGACGTGAATCGCTGTGCCGGGCATAGCTGCAGCATGACTCCGCGGATCGGCACTTTCTTGTTTGATAGTAGGCGCATCAGGGGCGCCCATAGGTCGGACGCTAAGGTTTTTCCTTGTACATGATGTTGTAAATATTCTAATTCCACTATTTTGTTTCGACCATGACGCTCCTTGCCCTCAGTGGCTGTCGGAAAATGCAAATGTGCGCGCTTGAGATGATGCTGACTAATGGTTCCCAGCAAGCAAGCACAGGGAGCCGTTGATGCGCGAATCCACCGCCCCAGATCCTCTCACATGCCTTGGCACAACCACACGTTCACGCCCCGAGTCCATCGGCGTCTCAATACGGCATTCCGCCCGACATGTTGTGGCTGTACTCACAAACAAAGCAGATTGCACCCGTGGTGAACAGCGGCAGAAATGGCTATCTACCTACGGTTGCTCCACCGCCTCATTAGGCTAATAAATCAGCACATATGTATCCAAGTTGGATCTGCACAACGCCCATCTTCTTCTTTTCTTTTTCAATCCCTCACGCCATTTACAAGGGCTATTGAAAGAAAACTTGGCTGCCTGGTCCGACTTTCAAGGACACACTAAAGCCACACACCCCCAGACCTTCAGCTGAGGTGAGTAGCGGTCCTGCAGTAGCCCCGCATCTGGACATCCTACCCCTCATTCCACCACGCCAGACCTCACCAGACTTGGCTGCGACGGCGGCGTCTATCAACCATACTCGCACCTTGCAGCTGACGCGACCGATCTAGACCATTCGCTGGCCGTTGCTCTTGCCCATTCAGTCTCGCCACATTGTCCATTGCACCATGTCGTCGACCAAGGCCTTCACCTTCCTGCCATTGGGCGCCATCATCCAGAAATTCCATGTCAATGGAAAGAACATTGTGCAGAACTTTCCTTCGGCTGAGCTGTACAAGCAGTATAACGCGCCATTCTTTGGGGAGACCATTGGTCGCGTAGCCAATCGCGTGTCCAACGCGAAGATCAATGACCTAAACGGGCAGTCGTACCAACTACCAGTCAATGATGGTTCCAATTCTCTTCATGGCGGAAACATGGGCTGGGGAAAGCGGGAGTTTGAAGGCCCCACTACTGTTGACCGCAACGGCAAGGAAGCCACCCTTTTCAAGTACCTAAGCAAGGACGGAGAGGAGGGCTACCCTGGCACCGTACAAGTAAGCGTATGGTACGTTCAAGAGAAGGAGCAAGTAAATGGCGCTCAACAAGAGGTCCTACATATTGAGTATGAGGCTGAACTCGTCGGCAACGAAGTCGAGGAGACTGCCATCAACATGACCAACCACAGGTAAGCACCTGCAAAGCACCGTACATGGGTCATCATGCTAAGTGACTGCAAGTTATTTCAACTTGACAGAGGGAGCTTCCATCGCCGGCACAGAAGTCACCCTCATTACAAACAAGTACCAAGTTGTCGATAGTGGAGGTATCCCCACAGGACCCATCGAAGAGTACCCCGGTGTCAGTCCTCAAAAGACTTTCACTCTTGGAGAAAAGGAGCCTGACATTGACGACTGCTTTGTTGTCAACACCGACCCCAGCAGCGTACCCATCGACACCCGCTCTTTGCCCTTGCAGAAGCTTGCAGCCTTCTACCACCCAGAGAGCAAGATCCACCTCGAGGTCCATTCGACTGAACCAGCATTCCAGTTCTACACTGGAAAGTACATTGATGTGCCTGCAGTGGGTGACCTGCCCGCCCGCCGCGCCCGTTCTGGTTTCTGTGTCGAACCCAGCCGATACGTGAACGCTATCAATGTCCCAGAGTACAAGTCTATGATGGTACTCAAAAAAGGTCAGAAGTATGGCACCAAGATTGTGTACCGCGGTTGGCACGCATAAGACATGCTGTATTCTACGTAGGCTACGTATCCATCTGGATTTAAGCTCGCTCTGAGCTGCAAAAACTAGTGACTTAGCCGATGAATGCAAAAGAGCAACATCCAAGAACGACCTTATGCCTTGCATGGCATGCGTGCATAAACACTTTTTTTTCACTTTTCACTTCAAGTACAACTTTCGTTTGGTCTTTCACCATTGGTCTGTGTCTCTATCTTTTTTCGTTCCTCTTTCCTCTTTCTTGATATCCGTCCAGTACGTCATGGCACTCTGATTACTGGACGTACAATTAAAGGTCTGGCGTTGCGCCGCTCCGGTACTTGGCTCACTGCACGACGTCACATCTGATGTAGTCCACGGTCACTAAGCCTGTAGTCTGAAAGCCACCGAAAGTCACGCCATTCTGAGATCTACCGGAAACTCAATTCGGACCTCGCATTTGTGTTGAGTAGAACCCAGACGCCCTAAAGTAAAAAGTTTGCAATGCAATATTCACCTGACAGGAAAGCACAGTGATTTCGAAGATTTCAACAGTTCATTACTCCCGGGTCAAGCAGGTAGTCAAGCAGCTACACATTATTATGACGCTATCTGTTGCCAGCTTTACATGAATCCAGTGTTAGGTAGCCATCTTAATAGGGTTGTTGACGCGTCTTCGCACGCAGAGAATATCTGGTACATGTCGAACTTCTCACGGCGAGCATGCCGAGCTCGCAAGAAATGCACATGCTTTGGAAAGATGCGGTTATTGACGTCAAGTACCAATTGCTGAACTCACTAGGTGTTCTGGAGTTGTCTCCGTGCGGCGCCGCCACTCTGGCTCCCTTGAAGCACAGCGGTTTTCAATGCCGTTTCTATTATGTCTCTACTACAGGAAATGCACCTAATATTTGAAAACTTGCGTGCATATGTTCCTGGAACTCGAATACTCGCTGCGGAACGCTAGAGCAGTTAGCTGTTCCTAGCCCGACGTCATTGTCAAGCACAGACCCGACCTGTAACGGCCGTAGCAAGCTGGTGTTGAGCGGGTCTGCGAAGAATCTCAATACAACCCAACTGACTCGCGCATAACGGCATCGGCAAGGGGCATGAGCACAACTTTCACTCGGATCAAAATCGTTGAATGCCATGTCTGGATGTGGGGAGGGCCTGGCTAGGTCGCTGAGAGAGGTGTAGCCTTACTATCCCCCTCCCCTCCCCCGCTGCGCATCACCTCTCGGTACCAGAGAATTGGGATGTCAAGCATCCCAGTTTTCTGCCAACAAACACTTTCGCGAATACGTTACAGAAAAGCCCATACACATATCTTTCAATGCTGTCGAAGATGTATGAGAAAAGCTACATCGGTCCTTTGCTGTTTTGGGAAAGAAAAAATTCATCGGGCCATCACATGTTCAAGCAGATCACTCGCACTTGCACGCAATCACCGAAGGACGTGCCTGCATATTCTATTACTCAAAATCTCCACTTCATCTTCAATGTTCTTAGACGGAAGCCAACAACGGCACCTCACCGTGGCGCCGACAAACTTTCCCAGCCAAGTCGTGAAAGATCCATTTTTTTCGTCTGGAATTCATCCCCGACTCATCTCCGACTCGTGCTCGTGGGCCCTTACCTAGGCTCCGTCGCTAGCTAAGAACAACATAGAGGAAAAGCAAAAGCCACGCGGCTGACAAACGGCTATCGGAAGGGCACTTCACATGCCTTTCACAGGCTGTGTCTTACCGATTTCAATCCCGAGCAAACGTGGTCTCCATTCGATTGTGGGACTACGGGAAGGCCTTCACAAACCCCAGACTCCTTGTGATTATCCACATTGCAAAGTCTCGACTCGCAACAGACATCATAGCCTTGGAAATAGCCTTGGTGATGCAAGCACTACTCCCCCAGACCCAGCCGTATCAAGGAACCCCATCTATTTCGTACGTTATCTCATCTTCCGATCGCGATCATGAGCCAACTTTTTTTCATGTAGTTCGGCCTTATATCCTCGGATCATGCCGAGGTCGCCAGGGTGAGCTAAACCACAAAACACCTGTTGCATCCAAATGCAAACAAGGCAGAGAAAAAAACCTGCCAAACTCGATCCCCAAGCCCCATAGTGCAAGCCCCAAAGGCCCAAAGAAATCAGCAACGTTTGCCAATGGTACCCTTGTTCCAAAAAAACACGCCCCAATACACTAACCAAACCACCATAGTCAGGGCTGTGATTCTGTGCAGCCTTTTTTGAATAACGCCCTCAGCTCATCTCACACGATCAAAGGACATGGAAATGCAGGCAAACAGTAAAGAAGATACCTGTTTCAGGCACACTATATCTCTGCCAACTTGCTTGCACTATACAACCCTTGTACAGCAAATCATCTTTGCCCAAGGGCTTACCGCGTGAGGTGAACAAGAAACATGATGGCCATTCCGTCGATCTCCCGACATGTTTCGGGTGCCGTCCTTCTCGGATCCCGGCGCGCACAGACAAGCAGCGCGTAGCCGCATCCCCCTCCCCTCCCGTATCGGGGAACCTGGGCTTACAGACCAAATCGTTAGGCTCTTTTCCGTGATGATGACGTCGACGATCGCAAACTCTATGTGTGTGAAACTACTATGCGTTTGACGAAAAAAAAGTGGTCTGCCACAACAAGGGGGTTGCGGGGTGGCGGACGCTGGGCTGGCGCTTATCCGCCGGGAACACTTGTTGCTTTTCCCACGTGGACTCGGAGAGGATGAAGCTCTCGGTACCAATGATGCAGCCGTGGTTAGCTATTCTTCCCTCTTGTTTTTGTTTCGTTTGGTATGTTGTTTCTTTTTGGCGGTGGGCGGTGGGTTGACAAAGCTCAGAGCACCTGGACAGCTCTGGACAGAAGGGCAAATGCGTGTCAAGTATTCTAGGAAGAATTCTCTATAGCCAGTTCGATTTCCTTGCGAATTCCTACATGAAAACACCTACGTAAGGAGATAGGCTCATTGCCTGAAGCCTACAAACACCAAGTTATGCACCCTCATCGATGGTTCGCACCCCCAACCCCAAGCAAACTCAACACAAACTCCTGTTTGTTCTCTCCATCTCACCCATTTCCAAGGAAAACCATCATGCAGATGCATAATTTCCCCGCACCGTCAGGTCCTCAACCAACAAGGGAGCGTCGAATAAACAAAAACGCATTACCCAACTTGTCCTGACCCAACCCCTCTCTCAATGCTGGATCTCATGTACATGGGCTTATGTACCAAGAATAAACATCTACCTAGCATATTTCAACTACACATAGTACAGCCTAGCCCCATGATGCATAGGTATGTACCGGTGTAGTACGCAAGTTCCCACACACACACAAAAGATTTTGTGAAATATGACAAAAGTTGGCAGGACAAGCGACTCCAATGCGAACTTTGCGTCAGATAAACCAATGATGCAGAGGTGTGTATATGCATGAAAGAATTCCATGGGATGGGATAGTGTACCGGTGAGTGTGTTTGGTAGACTTGGCATGTAAAACGCTCGGGAGTTTTCAGAGGAGAGCGTGGTCATGTGCGCACTGTGTAGGTTTTTTGATGCATTTGGAGTTCACAAACCCTATCTAGATTGTCGAATTTACGTATTGTGACAGATGTGCGTAGCTGCACCAGGTCCTTAGCAATTTGATCACGTGGTGTCATTCAGGGCCTGATATGGCACACGCATTTGATGCTATGAGATTTCTAGCCAATATCATTGTCCTCAAAGAGACATTAGTCCTTGGAATGAAGATGCTTTATTATTTGTCTAACTTCAGCATGCAAAAATGATGGTCTATTCGCAGACAAGCCAGCCCATGCTCCAAGACACCTCGCTATGCAATATGACATTTTCGCAAAACGAGCCCATAGCTTTTTGCTCGTCGCAACATCCCTAGAAAAGGCACTGTCTAAAATGTCTTTTTAGGTCTCATATCGATGAGCTCCAAAGGTGCGTCAGTGAGCTCAACTACGTGCCCAGGCTTGAGTGCTTCGGTATATATGTTGTCAACATCGTGAGGGTGGAAGATGCCAGGACGAGAGCAATTAAGGATTGCTTGTTTACCTGGCGGATCAGTGAGACGAAAGCAGCCCCAGCTGTGACATGGTTAGTACTGCTAGGAATTCAAGGACTTGTGATATCATACCTAGGCTGCTTTGTCGGCGCACACACAATGGCAATGCTTTCTGGCATCATGACTTGATATCCGACATGGGTGTGCAAATCTCTACTACTCATAAAACATGTCTGCGTTGGATGTGTATGTATCCAGCCCAGCACCATGAGTTCTTCTTTGTCGCAATAATCAAAGAGCTCTTCCTCATTCAGGGTCTCGCACGTGTCACTAGTACTCGTCTGTTCAGGAATGATCAAGCGTGTAATGAAGAGCGCGTTGGATTTCAAAATTCCACACAACATACCACACGTTTCGAGGTTGAGACGTGTGTTAGACGACGCAAGAGAGAGGAATTGATGGCGCAGTTGAGACGGCAAAAAGACTGGACGAAGTGGATCTCCATTTTCAAGAAAAGCAGAGGGCTTGAATGTAAACTCGTCGAGTTCCCCAGATGGAGTAGGAGGGCGCTGGTCGTGGACCTTTGCTGGTAATGGCGGTACACTTTCGGAAAACTTGCCCGGAATTGGTGGAGGGCGTGGATGTTCGAACCGGGAATCGTACGGAGAGGCTGTGGGCTTAGGGGGCACTGGTGGAGGTGCTGCTGGGGTACCCGAGGATCTGTATATTTGTTCCTTTGGGGGTCGCGCTGGTGCTGTGCTACTTGATTGAGAATCGGTCCATCCCTGCTGTGTCGTTTTGTGAGGAACAGATGGGTAATGATATGGAGTTGTTGATTGGGACGCAGAACGCTGATTTATCAGTACAAAAAAAAAGAAGAAATCCTAGTACGTCTAAACTTACTGATGAGTGAGACGTCCTATGACCGTTCTGCTGCAGTCTCGCAACCTCCTGTAGCTGGTTTGAGATGTCGTCTCTGTCGCCGGCGTGCTGCGCCAACTCGTCCTGCCAACTGTCCCAGGCACCACCAGATCGTCGTACCAGCTCTTCCGCTTCCGATACACCATGCTGTCGCACGCTTCTTTTATTAGCGTCTCTCCTCCTCACTTCTCGCTGCGCTAGCCTTGCAGCCAATGACTGATTCTCCTGGGCGCGCGCGTCAATGGTCCGTCTCGAATCATACGACTGTCTCTTTGACCCTGGGGCGTAAAGCTGTCCGTCAGACTCCTGTGAAGCGGAGCCAGCACTCTTCCCTTCCAGCGACTTGAGAGCTTCTTGCTGCCTCTTTCTCCTTGTCTCGTATTCTTCATGTCTCTTCTTGATCCGAGGCGCTATTTCCTCGAGCTTCTTGAGGTCGCGGTTGACGGCAGCTGTGGCAGCATTCAGCGCTTTACGATTCTCGGGCTTGTTGCGGTCTGGATGACCCTGTAGTTTCTGGAGGACAAGGTCTGCGTGGCGATATAGTAGGAGGTAGGTCTGCGCGTCATTGCCTTCTGCCTCGTAGACTTGGGCCTGGGCATCAGTGAGCAAATGCACCTGGGGCAGAGCCTAGCAACACACCTCTTTCTGCATAGTACTGGCTGTACGTAGCCAGTTGGCCAGGGGAATATGGGAGTCATAGGTATAGTTTCCTGCCTGTTCCGTCACCTCTGCGACGCTCACAGGCGTGTGGATGGTAGCCATGGCGGGGGAAATTGGTGCGAAGTATGCGCACGAGTAGGAGGGTCAAGGCAACAGCTTAGACATGGGACAGAGCCGCTATCGGTGGGGATCGTGGCCAACGCGTCGTCATCAGTGACATGTGGAGACGGGATGTTCGGTAGTGTGTTGGGTATGTTGGGTATCTGGGCACTGTGATGGGTGTCGCGGGCGACTTGCGCGGGGCAGGCGGACAGGCGGCGGAGAGCGGTGCGGCCAGGAAAGGCATGCGATCAAGCACGCAAGCCAAACCAGCAAGCAATACAAAGCACATCCATTGATTGCGACACCAGAGAGTCGAAATGACTAGTGGAATCATGCAGGTAAGCAAAAGCACACTTCTCTTGCAGGAGAGACAAATACACGTCTCGATATGCAGGGCACAAGGGAACGTAGCGCGTGATCACGTGGCATGACATCGGGGTACAGATGTGCAGTCTAATCACGTCTAGCATTCAAACGCATACAAAACCATGTCGAAAAGCGTTCAAAACAATAGCAGCAAATTCATCTGCCCTCGGAGTCCTCTGACAGCTTGTCCCATTCGCTATCCGTAGATAGATCACCTGTCGACTCTGCCATGCCCTTCCTCCGCTTCATCGCCTCGTCAGCCGGCGCCGCAAGCCCCGTAGTCGCGCCTGTAGTGCTCGAGGTAGGACTTCCCTGACTGCCAGCTGCGATGGAAGCCTGTGGCGTGCTGTTCACGCCACGGCTTTCTGGCTTGTCCACAAAGACAGTACTCTGTGCCTCAGGACGCGGCCCGCCAAATGCCTTGGGCTTGGGCTTCAGCGTCTCCTTCTGCTCAACCTCAGTATCGACCTCAGTGTCATCGCCCGAATCCATGGCTTCACCATCTCCGTCGCCACTCTTCTCCTTTGCGCCCCTTCTAGCCTCGCGGATGCGCTTCGCCTCCTCTTCCTTTGCCTGCGCGGCCCGGATTTCCGCGGCGAACCAGTTGATTGACCACCAGAGACCTCCGCACAGGAGAGACAGGATGGCGAAATGTATGCTGTAGGTGGCCAGGAGCATGACGAAGAGGAGAAGCTGGAGCGCCGCGAAGGAGGCGTTTGTTGCGACAAGAAGGGTCGGAGTCGGTCCCGGCGTGAAGATCGACTCCCACAGCTGCTCAAAGAAGGACGCCATGGTTTGTATGTGTATGGGGGTGTATATGGGAGTGCGAGTGCGTGTGTACTTGTAAGCTTGCTGGTAGCAGTTTGTTTGTCGTGTGTATTTGGCCGAAAGCTGTTGTAGCTATACTTGTATCGTCCTACCCCGCGATATGGCTGCCTAACGGATTGGACACTTGGAAGTTTTGCGATATGGTACAATAGGCAGACAGAAATGTAACTGTGCGATTGCGACTGGGCCGTTGACCAGCGCCAGAATGGGGACCGAGTGGCCTGCTGGAGGCTGGAGAGATGCTCGCTTGCTGGCCGATGAGTCGCGGGGCTGGCATCGGCAAAGGCGTCAAGGACCCGACGCTCGTCTCCCCTAACACCTGGTCACGCGTCTTCACTGCTTAAATTACTCCGGTCAATGGGAATTTGGAAACCGACTAATGTCTGCTCGTGACCAGCATCCGTACCGCCCTGTCGCATGACCGTCATCAACCTATGCTCTCTATGGCATATCATTGCCGCTCGCTGCCAGTCGTCTTGTCCTCTTCTTGCAAATGACCTCGTACACGACGATGCGGCAGACTGGGGTTCCGCGCCCGTTACCAATGCCGACCAGTATACATGCTAAGAACTACCATGGGGCCAGACGTCATCTGAACATCTCGGGTAAGCTAATGCAAGGGCGGATTGATTTGTGCAGCATGTGCATTCAAATCGGTACAAAGGATAATGAACGGCTTCGACTATGCTCAAGGTTAGTACTGCTATACCGTCATCTACTTCACATACATTGCATTTGACTCTCAGACCATGGCTTTCGCCATTACTCCGATCAGGCCCTATATCAAACGGAACTACAGTTGTTCGGTCCGCCGCTGGAACAGTCCCGGCTGAGCCTTCCCTCCACGGACCGACAAGCCGCTCTACTCGGATATTTCAGTGTAAACTTACTTGAGCGAAACAGGCCGGCTACTTGAACGACAAAGAGAAAAGGCTCAGATTCTTCGTGTCTATAGTGGACAAGTATTATAGTAGGACCTTCATGCGCATTTCAAGTATTACCAGACATGAACCCGCCACGGACTAAAACAAAAATACTTCACCCCCTCCCCTTCCCCGGATCCACCTCCACAGCTCCGTAATGCTTCAAAAACCTCCCTCGGACAACTTGCCCCTCAACTTCTGACACAGCAATCGGCCACAGTACCCTCCCGGCCCCATCTTCCCATCCTATCGGCCTCGTGCCCCCAAACGCATCTTCATACTCCGGCGCTGCGCTCATGTACCCCGGATCGACCGTGTTCATAGCCACTCTCCTATTCCGCCATGCTGGCTCTGCCTCCGTCTCTGTCAACATGTTCAATGCCGCTTTAGACATATTGGTGTGCACGTGTTTGCCCCGCTTGGCTGTGGATGAAGTAGTGTCTTCAAAAATGCCTTCGCGAGACGAGACATTAATGATGTATCCTTGAGGTTTGACAGTGGCTTCTGGTAATGCCATTGGTGATGACTCAGCGGTACCCATAAGTGGGAGGAGCTCGCGGCAGAGTATAAAAGGCACAAAAGTATTGACAGAGAGCGCGGAACCGACGTCTTCGTAAGGGATCTCGCGCATGTCTTGCACCCATGATGACTTGCTGTAGGGCTCTATTGCTGACGTGGAATTTTCGGCCGCCTGCATCTCCTCTTTTGACTCCACGGCATCGACACGGACTTCGGGGACAGCGACGCTTTCTGAAGATGCTTTTCCACCTTCCAACATCAATGGCAGTACTCCTCCCCGTACTCTTGCTTTGTAACTCCCCTCAATCAAGAGGTCCTGGTATGTTTCACAGCCTCTCAATTCCTCTTCACGTTCTAAGGCTTGTTGTTCTTTCTTGACACTGTCTGTAAGCGTTTGAGCTGCATTATTGATCAACGCAGACAACCTGGGCTCTCTTCCATATGCCCACTGCTCTAGACATTGCTAAAAAAACCGGAAAATAAGATGTCAGTCTGTGTCTCCAATACTCTCTTCCGATTTGAACACTACCTTGACCTCATGTACCAGCTCAAACGCATCCCTTGCAGATCGGAAGTCTGCACCCACAACCCGTAATCTATCCCTCCATTGATAAGAATCGGACTCCTTTTTGTACCGTGAAATAGCATCTAATGGGTACCGGGTTGTAGCAATGACGCGGCCACCGCACCTCAGTAATCGTAGAACAGTGTGATAGCCCAGATTGACTCGCGCACCAGTGACCAAGGCAGTAAAACTGTCTGGTAAGGTCAATTTTGGTGGCATGGATATCTGAGAAGATGCGTGATTGAAGGCCCCACAGGGTATACACATGGATGGATGAGAAGGGAACGACCGTGTAATTTCTAGCCGACAAATGTAGCAGAGGCGTTTGCGAGTTATCGGCGGCGGTTTCGGGATGCTCGAAGTATCTTCTGCATGGGCGACGACTCGCTCCTGTAACCATGCTGTGATAGAGCCCACTGTAGTCTCTTTCTGGATGATAGACTGCTCTTGGAGGTACACAATGACCTTCAACGCTGTCGAAAGCTCCTCTGGGAGAATTTCTTTTCCGATATCGTCCATCTCTTGGGTAGCTGAATTATGTGTTCCATTTGGTCCGTCATGCTTCAAATACCGGCGAATTCTACAGACAAAACTGTCGTAGACAAGCTTTTTCAACTCATGACCTAGTGCAGGATTTGGTGTTAAGCATGCAGCGATGGCTTTTCCGCGTTCCGTATCATAGTCCGGCAAGTACCATGCCACCCAACTGCACGGTTTCTGTATGTCAATTAGGTCTTCATCCGCGCGAAGACGTCTGGCGATTTCTTCTGGGCTTTTGGTAGCCGCAAAACGTGGCGCATGTAACGGAGAAAGTTCTGCCATCAAGCTGTAGACTGTTTCAAGGATCTGAGTTTCGAACCTGGTCAAGTGAAATAGGCGCGCTCAAGTCCACGATGCGTCCTGGATCCAAGCACCGCTTATGAGGGATTTGGGTAGCTATGGTCACGCTTGTGCCCTTGAGCTAGGTAGTAATAACGCCCTTTTTGAATGACTCGACCTCAGCCGCCCCACACCCACCTGCAGATGCGCCCTGCAGTGTCCTGTTGCCTGGGAACCCTCTGTCCGCTCGTTACTCACGGTTTATTAAGAGTCATGTACACATAAATACCGCACACGAGCAACAAGGTCATCTACCCAGTAGTTACCCGCAATCACACTGGAACGATGATTGCAAATTTCAAGTTCCGACGCATTGCACGCGATTTGGAGAAGCTCCCTTGCGAGCTTCACGAAGATATCTTGGCCGACCTTGAATTCCGCCACCTGATACGGCTATCTTCCTGCGCCGGCGCACGTCTAAAATGGTCCTTAGAAAACAGTCCTTCGCTATGGAGCTGCCACTTCCGGTGGAAGAATACGAGCGAATTGCAGAAGCTCCTCGCCATCACCGACAAGGTCCAGAAGTTCTGCTTTGAACCGCGCGAGCTCAGATTCCGTCCACCTCACATACTCGAGTATAAGGAGCTGAGTTTCCTCTCGTGGAAATCTTCGCAGTGGAACAAGGATTGCGCTGTCATTTCGTCACAAAAGTTACGCAATGGAAAGTTACTGGCTCAACATTGGCTTCAGACTTTAAATGAGGCTGTCGTCAAGCACACGGGGCCGGCATTCTACCAGGGGCACCTCCGTCTGGTCAAGCCATGGGTAGAAGAGGTGCCGGGAGCCCAGAAAGTCATTGGGATAATTGGGGACAAGTGTGACCGCCGGGAGAAGTTCAATCCCGCAACAATCTTCGCTATGGACGAACTAGCTTCGTTCATGGAGCTCTACCAGCAAGTCCGGCTTAAGAGAGCTGAAGCCTTCTCAAGAGAACTGCATCGTCTGGCCGATGTTTACGAGAAACACGCAACCCGACTCAAAATGCCGTTTGATCCACGTCCATATCCACCAACAGACTTGAACGCAACACACATCCCAACCGTGATGCGTCACCAGGCTCGCAGAATCATGAATCTAGCAAAATCCACAGCCTGGCACAAGACAGACAGGTTTTTGCACCGTTTCGCATGGCCGGCTCTCGTACCGTACGACTGGTGTGCACAACTCTTCAACGAAATCGTTCTCAAGCCAGGCTTCTTGGAATGTGACACTACAAATGATCCCACTACTGCAAAGATAATGCAAGAGTGCCGTGATATCCTTGCAAAGCGGCCATCTTGGACTCTAGACGTACCAGGAGGTATGGCTTCTGGAGCCAAAATGGATGCTGACGCGAGGACAATCAAAGGGCAACGGCAATCGGCTTCGCAGGCACCCCTCATCCATCCAATCCGTATATGTGTTAGCAAGGAGGAAGATGCCACAAAGCATGCATTTAGCGAGGTGTTCGTCTTTCCTCGTGGAGATGAAGAGTTGCAGTGGCTAGAAAAGTTTGCGCAGGTTACAGCGTACTTGGAACAAGAGTATCCCAAGTTAGCTCGAGAATGATTAGCTCATTGTAGCGTCGAGAAAATCGTGTAGTTTGGCATCATATTCTATTTCGTTATTCTTTGTCCTTCTCACATCATTACCATTTGGATTTCATTCAGTTATGAATGCAGACAAATAGTATTGCACTTAGACTCGAGGGCGCAGATTCATAGGGTATCAATATCTTTTTGTTTTGAAAAGAAAAGAATGCAACTGTAATCTGGACATACAACTTTTACCTTTATCGCCCTCCTGCAGAAGGAGTTGGCGTCCTCAGTTGTTTGTTAATGTACATCTTGACATGGTCTTCTGTTGGCCATCCACCCCATTCTTCGATACTTCCAATTTGCTTTCGGATGAGAAGGGCAATGTCTTCGGGTGGATTTGTTGTGTGCCTAGTTCCCATGTCCAGTCCTCCACCACTGATAGCCACTCTCAAGGCCACAAGTGTTCTGAACAGCACATCCATGCCACCACGCTGTGCTTGCGCACGTACATTGACCTCAGATCGGTGCTTGGTCAGCCAGGTTGTGAATGAGTAAAGGCCTTCATAGTCGCCAAGAACGCCTAGGGCTCGTACATAGGCATGGAGTTCTGATGGCCCAGGAACATGTGGTGAGATAACACTACTTGCGAGTTGCTCTAGACGTGGATTCATATCGGCATTGGCCCCGACTAGGTTATTGAACAACGCTCGAAGGCGGGATGAACCTGTGGAGATTAACAGACGCTCGTCTTGTGCAGTGATAGTGTCTTGGCCCACACTCTGCGCAGCGTAGGTAGTCGCCACGCATGCAGCGCCGAATATATCATCGTCAACATCTAGATCTGCCTGTTCCATATGATCCAGCAGGTCACAGACCAGTCTATACCTTTCCAATTGAACCAACTGCGGAAGCTTCTTTTGGTGTAGCAGCTTGTTGATAAAAGTGGTCCATGCAACGCGATGTTTGGGTTGATAGCGTACAAGAAGTTTGTGTGCATACTCGACGAGATAGTATCTATTGGTCTGAATCTGTTGCGCATGTTCCTTGGGATCTATTACCGTGAGATTCCGTGGGGGTGGCCGATCGAAACGCCCGAAGCGACACAGGAATCGAATGATAGCTTTGAAGAGATGGCCGTTAACTGAGTGGATCGAGGCGTCGTTTTCGTCATGGATACCATACAGTATGCGACCTATACCGCCATTGAAATCATGTCTGTTCATATGCAGCAAATCCAGACATGTATGGAAATCGGGGTATGTTTCCAAGAGGAAGGCAAGGAGCCGGCGGGAAGGCTTGATATGGGTGTTGCGCATTCGTTCAAGCAGTTGACTGGGTCGAGGGACAGGCTCGCTCAGATAAACATGATGCAATGAAGACGACGGATCTGGCAAGACCTCTTTCATATCTCCCGGCAGCAGATGAGTGCCATCTTCTTCAGAAGCACGATCTGGATCAGACGAGCGCGCCATGCTGGGTGTCCTCTGCACAGCTGGATAATGCAGTTTTTCAAACATGGCGAGGTATATTTCAGGGTGAGGGGCTTCACCGGAAAGCTCTTGAGACAGGAAACATGCCCAGGCCTCTCTTTGTGTACGGGTAGTCCGTATACGCCCCGCCCAGAGCAATGGGCGGATATGCCGATTGTCGTTGAATTGTGAAGAAAAGTGCGGAAGTGTAGTTCTAGTTTGTATTGTGGGACTGTGGTCTGTATCCCAACCAGCGTAAATTTGCACCATGTCTTCAAACGTGCGATGGGTGTATCCAGCTTCGTACATGCGATGCAAGAGCTTCGAGGCTCGCGAAGCTCCAAACTTGTAGCCCTTGTCTTCATCCATTGCTGTGCGGTTCTCCTTCCACGGAGGCCAGGAGGCACCTTTGAGCTCAGCCCAATCTCTTTCCTGACCAGTCTTGGCGTGGGCCAACTGATTGCGAGCTACTGCACGGAAACCGGGTCGTGACACGACGATGGGTGGCGATGTACTAGCCATGAATTTGAGCAACTGAAACTGGGCCTTCTCCTGATAAGTAGCACAGACTAGAGGCCGGACGCTTGTAGGCAGGCAAATCAGCACAAGGTAAGAATTGTAAAAGTGTGTCATGTCGGAGAGCATCCGAGCTGAGAGCAAATTTGACTGATTTGCATTGTCATGTAAGCGACTGGACTGAGTAACCAAGAAAGATGTGATCCATGGTATAGCCTCGGGCCAAATCTCGCGCGCGTGGCGGAGCAGGCGGACTACAACAATCTTGAGCTGAGACCATTGCAGGGTGTCTACTTGGGCAACACGGTCAAGATGCCTCATAATGATGCCCAGAGCATGTACTCTGATGTGTTTGCGGCGCAGAAACAGCAATAGCAGGAAGAGAGGCGGGGCTTCGAGCTGTTGCCCAAAGATTCTGGCCGCCACGTTGCATTGCGGCTCTACAAGGCATGTCGCCCACTGTTCTACACTTTCCGGTCTGTACCCTCGGGATCGCAGAATATGTAGCTCTGAAGCGCTGAACTGAAACCCAGACTTGACCGGCGCAAAGGTAGTATGGTGTTTGAGATAGCGTGCTAGTACAGAGTAAAGTGAGATGGGCTCAGAAAGCTGCAGAGGTGGATGAGCAGCAGCATGGCTTTGTGAGTATAATTGTTCGGCCGGAGGTTCTTGTACAGCGTGCGATGAAACGCTAGAACCAGGAAAATGCCCCCAGTAGAGGTCTCTGGCTGGGCCATGTATGGATGTAAGGACATCGGCAGGCCTGCTCCGGCGTAGCGCTTTCCTGGCGTTGCGGGACAACTGGGGGCGGAATGGGGTCAACCGGTCCGCGTTTTCAATGGCATCTGTCAGTCCTGGGGACGCGGTTGTTTCGATCTCAGGGACTGGACTGCTTGTAGCCGCAAAATATCTCGGTCTCGTGTGGAGCGCATTGAAGCAATATGGAGCCGAGCCGTCGAGGGGCGACAGAGGTGGGCGGCGTGTTGGCGAGGGGAAAAAGCGAGTGCATGCTGGCAATAAGGATGGATGTTGCACAAGAGCGCAAGAGGTGGTAGCAAAGGAAGACGCAGGGGTGCCGGTCGTAGAGGAACGCTGGAGCAGCGGGTCAGTAGCAATTCAAGCCGGCATCGATGCTGCGATGGAGTAGTACCAGGAGGGCAGCCAGGCGGGTCACACGACGGCCACAGCGATGCGTGCTACCTGTAGCTGCCAGGGAGACAATGCAGGGCATTCATCTGGCGGAAGCGACCAGGACGAGGGCGCGGAGGTGTTCAATTGCAACAAGAAGACGCGGTAGACGGATGAATGGCGGGCAGCAGGCGGGCCGCAGGAAAAAGGCAGGTGTGGCGCGTGCAAGGTGTGGCGCAGGCCTTGGCACGACGCCTCGCGTTGCATTGGTTGATGGATGGATTCATTCATTGCATCCAGACCACGGGCAAGCAAAGCCAGCCTGGGCCAATTCTCACCACCACCCATCGCCCGCTGCCGCCCTCTTGCGCGTCGCAGCAAGCCATCTCCCATCTGCCCGTGCCTTGTCTGCCGAGCGTTTTCCCGGTGCAGCATCGCGCCAGGCAGTGTCGCGGCGAGGGAATGCGAGTGAAGACGAGCGACTAACGACTCCTCCGGCCGCCCTGAGCGCGTTGCATCCCACGCCATCACTCGCGCATCGCCAGCAACCCCCAGCAATCCACCATGGCCGCCGCCAACGGCACCCTCACGCCGCCGACCCTTCCGCCTGCGCCCACGTCGCCCTCGGCTGCAAAGCGCAAACTCGCCAGCCCCCGTGCAAAGGCTCCCAATGGCGCTGCCACGCCCGCCCAAGCAGACGCTCCGCAAGACAGCACGCGTTCTCTGCAGGCGGCATTGCGCGACATCCTCGAGGTTCTCAAGAGGTACGACTCCCGCGAGGCCGTGTCTCGCCTCGACGTGTAGTCTGTTGCATGAGCGCGCATGCTTGGCCTCGCCAGTCGTGCCAATGTAGCCTTCATGCGCCTGGCTCCGATCTGCACCGCTGTTCTTTTGTCCAAACGCTGACTCCCCATTAGTTACGACACGCAGCCATCGATCCTTTCGCACCCCATATCCTCCTCGATAACCCGCTCTGCCTCTGGAGAGGCCGATTCCAAGCGCACCAAACTGACTCCCCCGGGCGGCCCTGCGACCATCACCACCCTTATCCAGGACGGCTCGTACGATTCTCTGCAAGCGCTCGAAAAGGATGTCGAGAACGCGACTAACGACATCCTCACCTCAGCTGGCGCAAGCGACTCCTCGGCTGCGACCACATCCCCCCAAGACACAGTCCTCCAGGGTAAGCTCCTTGCTTTTCAAACAATTCTCAAGAATCTTGTTGGCAGGGAGGAAGCGCGCAAAACGCACCTCCAAGCAAAAGCATCGAGCCAAGAGCCAACTCCACAAGTATCGACAGAAGAGGGTGCTTCAGCGGCCATCAAAGAAGAAGAAGAAGAAGAGCAGGTGCCAGTGGCTCCACAGAGCCGAACCGTTCTCACACTATACGGAAGCGCGCCGCCCAAGCAGCTGTTCTCGAGCTTGCAGCAGCCCCACAAGATATCCCCAGCAACTCCCATATCTACTCTCGACACCTCCGTCAAGGTGACACTGCCTCTCCGTGAGGCCAACCTCCCGAACCTTATCAGTACAACAGAAGTATACCCTCTGCCCGACCCAGACGTCAAGAAGAATCCTCCGACAATTGGAAATGTCTTTCGGGCGCCGTCTCATCTGGCACAGATCAGCCCGCCCAAGTCCGCAAGGCCGACAACAAGCAAAGGCAATAATACCATCACGTTCACGCACCAGGAGGTCCCCAAACCCCGGCGCAAAGGCTCTCAGTCCTTTGCGCATCAGAGTTTGTCATCCGGTTTCTGGTTAGGATATGGGGGCGTGGATATGCCCAAAGACCAGACCTCGCCAACGGCAAAACAAAAAAGCAGGCAGCGTGCCCTGAGCATGGGCGAGGCTCAGCAGCCACCGTCTGAGGCCATTCTTGTCGCGGTTCAACAAGCAAAAGAAGACGCCCTGTTCCGTAGTGCATACTCCAGTTTTGCACCTACCCGAGATGACACATCTGCTATCGTGCCTGAGGAGACCAAGAATATGGTATGGTGGCACAAGGTTGGCGAAAAGCGTTTCAACGAAATGTTCCCAATCGATCCGGCGCTGCTTGATCCTGAAGAGGCCAATGCAACACTCACCAATGGAACCGCCAATGAGGACGAACTATTCAAAGAAGCTGTTGAAAACTTTACACCTATTGATGGAGACATTCTGCCTGGGGCAGAAGAGAAGAGCGAAGAGGAGAAGGATACGGACCAAATTCTCAAAGACATTTCCGAGCTGCTCGAAACATTAGCTTCCTACCAAAGGATACGAAACCTCTCTCTTACGACCAACCCGCGCACGCCTGTGGTCCAGAACGCATCCCTGGCAAACTTGGCTGGCAGTCCGTCAACACCATCGTCTGAGGAGTTTGATGTTTATCAGATCCTCAAGTCGCAGTTGACTCTATTGATCTCGCAACTTCCACCCTACGCCGTTGCCAAACTAAACGGGGATCAGATGGACGAGCTGAACATTAGTCGAACGATTCTCTTCGACACGAAAGAGTACAAGGGAGTCTTGGAGGATGACCAGCTCTTGAAACTTTCCAAGACACCGGGGATGACTGCATCTACGCCTGCAACACTGGCACGGACAAGTTCTGGCACGAGTGGACACTATCCCACGGCTGGCCACCAGTATGGCCGCCCTACACCATCCGTACAACAGCCAGGCGCCCGACCCATGTACTCGCAGCAGCCTCTTCACCGATCCTCGTCGATACATCTACAACGCTCACCTTCAGGGGTAGCACAGCCTTTCCAGCCCGGTGGTCCTTCTTATGCTCCTTCTACTCGGCCAGTGTATTCGGCAACAACCTCTTATGGTCAGCAGGCATCACGAACAAGCTACGGAACCACCCCTTCTGGTCAATATTTCCCACAGCGCTCGGCGCAACCCAGTGGATACGGTGGGGCTGCTAGCTCGCAGTACTACAATTCGACGCCCCAAGCACAGGGGCAAAACCGATATGCAGCGCAGCAAAACCAGGCCAACTATTACCCACGTTCGCAGAATGTTGCACCAATTTACAACGGTGGCCCAGCACCACAACCACGTACTGCCTCACCGATTAAAGGCGCACCCACGCCTACACCGTCTAACTATGGCGCACGCCCAGGATACAGCACGCCGGTCTCTGGAGGCCAGATGCGCAGCACATACTATGGACCGTCCCAGTATGGTACTCCACAGGCCCCTGCTGCCACAACTCCTTTTAATGGGATGCCCGCCAATCCTCAGCAGATGATGATGGAGCGGCAACAGGCGCAAGCGGCTGCTCAGTCGCAGGCCCGGCTTGCAGCACAAAATAGCTTTAATAACAGTAGACAGGGCTCGGGAACACCACAGCCTCCCAACGGTTCAGTGTATGGCGCTAATGGAGCTTCCATGTCCACCTAGCGTGGTTTGGGAGGCAACTGTCGGTTTGCAAGGTGGTTTTGGATAGCATGAATGACTGATTGGGCGTTGCGAAACGGCCATGCGTGGGATATTTATAGGGTCATTGTTCCCAGGCATGTTTTGTTGGCCTTGGGCTGTGTCGTCTTGGCTGGTTTTTGTTGTATTATGGACGGCGCATGTGTTTTAATTCAGTCTTTGTTAGATGCTGGTCAAGCAGTACATGCAATGATCCTGGGCATACACATAGATAGCAAGCAAGCAAAAGGTGTTCAACTGGCCCTGAGCCCCTGTTGTCTAGTCAGGTGCGTGTTTTTTGATGACGAAGAGTGGCTGGGCTTTCAGCTTGGCGTCTGCGCCATTTGCCCAGTGTGGCTGGTGGACCCTGCATCTCCGCCTAAAGTTGCCGAAATGACGTCGCTCAACGCGTTCTTGCCGGCGAAACCGTGCATGGCAGACAAGGTGCTGTCCGACACTGTCCACCGCAGTTTGGCAGCACAGCGCCATGAAACATACACGCCACCATGGCCCATCTTTTGCGCGGAAAGCAAGCTGGAATCAGCAACGACCTCTCACAGGGCCTCAGCCCTGATCTTTTCGTGCTTGACCATGTATGCCGCTACCGCACACCCCCGCCCTGGCCAGAGGCCCCTCATCGTACGCGTGCAAACTAACCACACTTGAAGATCCGCAACTATGGCATAAACTCCAAGATCACCCAAGTCGCATACGACCCTGTCCAGTCTCTCATCGCCATCGGAACAAGTGAGAGCAAATACGGCCCCGGTCAAATATACGTATTTGGTCAGAAAAGAGTCGAGGTTGTCCTACCACTTCCCAACCGTAGCGCCTCAGTCAAGATATTACAATTCTGCGCTGAGAAGCTTTTGTGCGTCGACTCGAAAAACGACCTGTCGGTTTTCTCGCTCGAGACCAAAAACTTACTAAATGCCCACTCGCCTCCTGCAAAGATCACGGCGCTGCACAGTGATCCTGCCATCGATTATGCACTGCTGGGCACACAGCATGGCGAGGTGTACGCATACGACCTAGACAGAGAGACTCTTACGCCCTTCAAGATACCCAACTTGTGGAGGGAGAAGTTTCCACAATCTCGATTGACGTCCGTCGTCACGCTGTCATTACACCCGCGAGATATTGGCTCTCTTCTGATCGGCTACAACTCTGGCGCAGTCATTTACTCGTTCAAACAAAACAAGGCTGTTCATTTCTTCAATTATCGACTTCCCAAAGGAGCCCCCGGCGGTGACTCAGATCCCAGCTGCATCTTCAAGGACCGTGAACCACCACTAACGCAGGCGGTCTGGCATCCGACGGGAACTTTTGTTCTAACTGGACACGAAGATAGCAGTATTGTTATTTGGGACTCCAAGGACGGGCGCGTTGTACAGGCAAGGACACTCACAGACACCAACGTGGATAAACCGGGACCAGGTAGTTTCAGCCCTGGTGCAGTGGAGGGATCCTTCGCACTCAAATCACCAATCTTCAAGATTGCATGGTGCGCAAATCAGGACCCGGATGATACCGCCATCTTGGTCGCAGGTGGGCAACCTTCGAATATCTCAGCAAAAAGCCTGACTTTATTCGAGTTGGGCCGAACGCCCGTCTATGCCACCGCGTCGTGGCAGGTCCTCTCAGATCACTTTGAAAACCCTAAGAGGCAAAGAATACTGCCATGCCCGCCTGGGACAGAAGTTGTTGATCTCTTCCTCATACCAAGGTCTTCGCCGCACTACGCTGGTTGCCATGACCCTATTGCAATCATCGCTTTGCTCGCATCCGGCGAGTTGATCACTCTGTCGTTTCCAAGTGGTATGCCGATTACGCCTACTAACCAACTGCATCTCTCTATGACACTTGTTCATCCCTACGTCAACTACATCAACCTTGCGCCGGTGGAACGTACCCGATGGCTCGGCATGACTGAAAAGCGGCAACATGGACCTCAGTTCCTGATTGGTGGTGCCGAAGCAGTACATCCACTCAAGAGATTCGAGAACCGAAACATTGTCCAGACGGCTCATGCAGATGGCACGATAAGGTTATGGGATGCAGGACATGCTGATGAAATTGAGAACCATGCACTGGTACAGGTTGATGTTGCTCGCGCCGTTGGACGCCCAGAGGATGTCCATGTCACGCAAACCTCGTTCGCGGGTGCTGCCTCTGAGCTTTCGGTTGGACTAAAGACAGGGGAAGTAGTAGTTTTCAGATGGAACGTAAACAGCCGCGCAGGACAGGACCATCCGCCCAGTGAAAACGTTCCCCAAGTGCTTACCAACATCACTGACAGAAGCGAACCGACTGTCAAGGAAGGATTACTACCCTTTACCTTATTCGATGGGGGCAATGGTTCAGTTACGGCTTTAAAGCACTCAGACATCGGTTTCGTCGCTGCAGGCTTTGAAGGAGGAAGCTTTGCGATTATTGATCTACGAGGTCCAGTTGTCATCTTCCAAGCGTCCATGCAAGAGTTTATCAAGACCGATAAGCGCTCAAGTTTCCGGCGCAGCTCAACACAAGCTGTACCAAAAGCAGAGTGGCCCACTTGTATCGAATTTAGTGTTATGACGCTCGAGGACGACGACTACTCTAGTATCCTGGTACATGTAGGCACCAACCTTGGCCACCTCGCAACATTTAAGCTGCTACCAGAATCAAATGGTCGATACTCGGCAAAGCTTGCTGGTGTATGCTCGCTGGATGATAGAGTCCAGAGCATATGTCCCATCCATGCTGAAACGGGCCGTCCTGCATATGCCTCACAATCAACTGTTGGTGGCCTGAGAACTGGATTGAAGGTCAATGGCGTACTTCTGGCAGTTACCTGCTCTGAAGCAAGATTGTTCCGACCCGCTACGAGCAAGGGCGCACACAAAACTTTCGACCAGTTCCTGTGCGATACCGCGATGGTGGTGAGATACGAGCAGAGCGGCTATGCATTGCTTGGTCTCTATGGCGACGGGTGTGCAAGAGCATATTCATTGCCAGCCTTGAAGGAAATCGCTTCTGTCAATGTCGGTGACTTTTTAGATGTCCGACGGTTCTCAGAGGCGATCATTACAGCTACGGGAGACATCCTTGGCTGGAAGGGTCCAGCAGAACTGGGTCTGATTAACATATTTGGAACTGGGTTCCGATAGTAAGTCATCGTGTCTTGGTCTTCTACTGTCTTTTGCGCTAATAGCTTATAGTGATCGAACAAAGGACGTCCTGCTTAACCCAGCATTGGTCATCCCGCCACGGCCAACTATCAGCAACATGCAATGGATATCCGGTACCCAATACGTAACACCGGCTGATATGGACCTGCTCAGTAAGATGTTACTCATGACTTACCTTGCCTAGCATCCCACTGACATGTTCTATAGTTTGTGGTCCCGACCGGCCAATGTCAAATCGCCAACTGGCCCAACAACGCGCAGACGCTGAGCAGGAACGACGCCGTAATAACCCTTCCTCATCCATATCACCTGCTGCGCAATATCAGTCCTACCCTACACAGGCGAATTCACAGGCTCAAGAAGGCTGGGGTGCATGGGCGTCACGACAACTCAACGAACGTACCGAGAAGCTCAATATCGTTGGCGACAGCATGGACAATCTCTCGCAGAACAGCGCAGGCTGGGCAAACGACGTTAATAAGTTTGTCGGCAAACAGAAGAGAGGCTTTGTGATGGGGGCTGTCAAGAGTAAATTCGGGTTATAGAGCGACGATTGGTGAGTCGCTTTTCGTCGTCATTCTTTAAGTCAGCGCCCTGATTTGAAATGTCGGTTTTTTTCATCGTGTCTTGTCCATAAGCATGGAAAAGGTTTTTGCAAATCTCAGTGATTTTGTGGTCAAGATCCCATTGTGATATACTACGTTCAACTTTCCTTCTGCTATTGCCGCTGCAGCAACTGCTGTTCATCTTCTTCCAGCCACCCTCTCAACTGCTTCATGTGCACCCCAAATTCGCCAAAGTTGCTGAGATTCATCGACTTTGTGCACCAATCTAGCTTTCTAACTATGACGTTAAGAGTATCCAGCTTTCTTTTAACCCTAGTGTACGTTGCGCGAATGTTTTCTAGCTTTAGATCTTCCTCGTTCAAGAGACTGCTACGTGGATAAGGCGAGATTGGTGGTAGCATAGACGAAGGAGAAGATTGCGGGGTTAATGGTAGAGGCACTTCGACTGTTATCTCTTTAGTCAAAGTATCCCGTCCTTCTGTTCTGTTTGGATCTTGCGGTTCCGGTTCTCGGATATCGTGGTCTGCTTTGATTTCCTTTGGGCCGTCTTGCTTGATGCTGGGATTATGTGCAGTTATCTCTCTAGTCCTTAGAAGATCCTCAAGTTGCTTGATTCTCGCATTTGCAATTGTTAGCTCGCTGCGTAGTTGCTGGATATCCCGCGCCTCTTCTTCATCGGAAGACAGTATGGCAACATCATTGTCCTCTCGAGAGACTGCCTCCCTCACAACCTCTGAATTACTTGCTGCCCCACTTTTTGCAAGTCTCGTATCTGGTTTCGCTGATTGAGTCTTTGTCGCTCTCTTTCTCTTTAGTTGTTGTTTCTGTTTCTCGCTCATTGATTTTGTTTTAGGCGGCATGACTGTAACCTTGGGTCTCTGTTCTGTCGCGAGGCTTTGCGTGGTGGGAGTGGCGTCTCTGACTTTAGATTGTGTTGAAGAATAGGGTGTGAGTAGCGTGCTCGATGGCTGTTGATACGCCCGTTGACGGTCAAACAGAAGGATAGCGAAGAGATCAGAATTGCTCAATGGGCGCGAACGAGATGACGTTGATATTGGCGAAGAGGTCTCGTGGTGATAGCTATAGTTTAGGAGTTAGCATCTGGTTATGCTATTGAGTACGAAGTGAGCTCACCATGTTGGAAGCAGACTTGCACCCTGTCGATTGCAAGTGAGATTCTGATTTGAATTCATGGCTTCGCCTGATAAAAAGCCCATCGAAAAGCCTCAAGTATTATCACAACAATTTCAGAGGGGATGGACACTAGCATCCACGACTGTACATGTAGCGGATGAGAGGCGATAGCTGCGCGTTACTGTAGACTGAGGGTCAGAGTCGACTACTTAAGCGGTAAACCAACGGCAGCCCTGGTGACTGGTGGCCGAGTAAACGAGTAAACCCTTACTCTGCAGCTTTCACGTGCTTAATGTACATGCACTGTATGTGGGGACGAAACGCAAAGTTTAGGTCACACCTGAGAACAGTTTAAGCAGTATTGCAAGCATCTGCTAGAGACTGAGGCTATTGCCCACGCCACAATTGACGTAACGACTAGCTTTCTCAGACAGTCAAATGGCCTCCTATTAGGTCAGAAAGCATAGTCAAGAAGCTGATTGTGTCTCGTTTGGAAACAATGACTGCCGCTAGGTACATCGCGAGTACATCATGCAACAAAAATTAGATGCATCACAATCAAGTCATGATGTTGCAAACAAATATGAATTTCAACAAGATCAAGAGCCGTCTATCACATACGCCGAGGTATCATGTTCCAGTTCAACCACTGACTGTCTTTCTCCCTCATCGATGATATACCAAAATTACCTCAAGAAATATCTGGCAATGCGCTCACGCCTATCTAGCAATCAAGCTTTGTCTTCGTTATACATTAGGTCGTGAAAAGAAAAACCCAACAGCAAACCACAGAAAGCGCTTACAAGTCTAAAAGAAGTGAAGGGGTGTAGAAAGATATACGAAAAAAGAATAACTCCGTCAACAGTACGTACTAGTACATCTCTCCTTCTCTGTCTTTCCCATTAGCGTGTCTCATGCTTCCCACCACGCTGGCACGTCCACTTCCTCCAACTCGGTTCCCACCAGCTGACGCACTTCTTTGCACGCTTTCGTTTTCTTCGTCCCTTCGGTCTCTCTCCTTCTCTAGAGCGGCCCTCAAATCGGCATTCTCTTCGACCTTTTGCTCCAATCGCTTCCTGGCGCCGTTACGATCCAGTAGTCGCGCCTCTCTCTCAGCCTTCAATCGTCGTTCGAGTTCCTTGAGGCGATGTATCCATTTCTGCTCGCTTGGCTGGACGGGCCCAGCAGCAGGGTAGGGATGTCCCGGCGTCGAGGATGAGAGGTGCTCAACAACGGAGGCAGACTGCGCACGCAAAAGTGTCTGTGCCATGCTAGCACGCTTAGACGAGGTAGGCGATCCAGCCCGCGACGAAGAACGGCTGAGAATGACGTCGTTTCCAGATTGTGTGGTTGTGGTGATGGCACGAAGGGTCTGAACTTCGGATCGCAAAGTTTTATTCTCGGACCGCAGCTTGTTCATCTCAGCTGTATTCAGATCGACGATACCGCCACGAACGGTGCTAGGTCTTCCGATTGACTGCCGTTGTGCCATGACAAGCTTTTCGAGCTGGTCAAGTCTCTTAACACGGTTTTCTAGGGTGTGTTCGAGAGTCTGGTAGTCACGGACTAAGTCTTTCTCGATGTTCCTGATCCTTTGCTTGAAGCCACCAATGATACCTTCCACAGTCCTTACTGCGAAAATGATGTTCTTGTTGAAGCCCTGGACGTTTTTCGAGATGAGCTCCATGGAAGTAAGCTCTCCATTGATAAGAGCATGGTTACGGGACCATTCGGTGCCACAAAGAGTGGACAGTCTGTTCCATAGAGCGTACAGAAGATTGTTGCGCTCAAGTAACTGTTCTTTGTACTGTTTTTCCAGATTGTGGAGTCTGTGGCGATCCTGGTTACGGAGGCTTTCGAGTTCGAGAATTTTTGCCTCATGCTGCTGAGCTGCCCTGGCAGTAGATTGGTGGCTGCGTTTGGCATTCTCAAATACTGCCTGGTCTTGTCTACGTGCTTGGCGCTCGCGCTCCAGCAGCTCAGACAATCGACGGCTTTCCATTCCAGTGTTTTCCAGAAGAGTGTCACGGTTACGTAAAAGTCGATCCTTCTCTGCGAGGTCTGTTTTGACAACGTCGAGTTCTTGGGTGGTAGTCTGAAGATCTCTCTGGAGCTTCGCAATGTCCTTTACAATGTGTAAGCAGATAATGTAATACATTTGGGATATTACTCCGTACCTTGAAAAGACTTGCCCTCGTACCATTGAGGTTACCCAGGGACTCGCGAAGAGTATGCTCCAGCTCGTCATGCCGTTGCTGCCAGGTCGAAGCCTCAACTTCTTTGCCTGACAAGTTCTTTCGCAGCTTCCGGCTGTCCTCTTTGAGTTTGGTCAGCTGAGTGTTAAGTTCTGTAATGATCTTTTCCACTTCTTGTTTCTCTTGGGTTTCCAAGACGTCACGTTGCTGTCTTTCTTCTGCCATACGCTCCTCCAGGTCTCGGCAACGTTCTCTGGCCTCTTGCAGAGTAGCTTGGGTGTGGTTCAGAGCTGACTCAAGTTCACCGATCTTGATTTTGTCACTTTCCTGTTCCTCTCGAAGGAAATCGATTTCACCCTGGCAAGACTCGAGCTGAATGTCTAAGCGCTCATTCTTTGATCTTTCCTCGCTGATGACTTTGTCCTGCTTGTTCAACTCTTCGTTGGCGTCACTGAGTTCCGTCTCGAGATTCTGAATCTTGCGCAGGCTTGCGTCTCGATCGTCCTCGAGCTGCAACAGGCTTTCACTAACGTTCTTCATTTCCTGCTGCAAAGCGTGGAAATCTTCAGTGATATTCTCCAGATCGGTATAGAGGCGATCGCGTTCATTCTGCTTCTGCTCGAGTTCGATTTCCAGCCGTTGTACAGTATCCAAAGCTTCTTGTCTCAGCTCTTCGCATTCTTGCTCCTTGTCTTGCAGCAACTCCAACGCTTCGTCACGTTCGCTGGCCAGTGCCTGAAGATCTTCTGTCTGGGCCTCTATCTCCCTTTCCAGTTCCCGCACTTTATTCTCCGAGGTTTCGAGCATGTCAAGATGGCCGTTCAACTGATCGTCAAGCTCTTTGTACGAAAGCTTCAAGTGCGATAGCTCGTCTCGTAGCGCCGCGTTCTTGCTTTCGTAATCATCTCGTTCAGGGTCGCTTGTTTGCGTGTTGCGAGTTCCACCGCTTGCACGGGAGACAGACCGCATGTGATTGCGAGAAATTGAGCGCTCCAGGATGCTATCGCCCGTAGTCGACCCAGTATCGCCTCTTCTAATGGTAAGTTTCAAGCTTTCATTCTCTTCCCTCAACCGAAGGTTTTCCCGATTTCGTGATGTAAGCATAGAAGCCTGGGCATGTAAGTCTCGCTGCAGCTTGTCATTGTCGTTTTGTAGTTGCTCTACAAGCGTGGTGCTTGTACCGCCAGTTGACACAGGTGCAGCAGGATCATTGGCGTCAGAATCAGCGTTTGAGCGCGCTGTGAAAGATTGGTGAATTCGCCGTGAGTTGTTGAAGGTTTTATTCACATGGTGATTCGACACGGAATGTTGTTGCATTTGTTGCATCTGCTCCTTTAGACGCTGAACCTCTTCGTGGAGTTGCTCTGCCTCTGCCTCCGCCTGTTGACAGCGAGTCTCAACTTGCTCGCGTCTTGCTCGTTCATCTTCAAAATCCTCCTTCCACATGTTAATGGCCTCGTCGACACCGGCGGAGTCGCCGCCCGAGCCCTTTTCCCGCATAGCCTTGATGTAGTCGGCCATGCGTCGATTGTCGGCCTCCTTTTGAAGCGCTTCCTGCTGCCATTGATCTACTGTAATCTCAGTAGACTCGAGGCGCTCCCGAAGAAACTCAATTTCTTCTTCTAGCTCTGCTTGCCGTGACGAGGGTTCGCTTCTTCCATCCTCAGAGCCGCTGGCAACGTCCTTGGCGTTAGCAGATCCTTCTTCTTGAGCTTTGAGCCTACGCTCCAGGTCTCTAATCTTCTTTCGCATGGACTGGCCTTCCTTCTTCTCCGTAGCCAGATCTGTTTGCAGTTGAACGTTCTTTGAAATCATCTCCTTGACCCCCTCGTCCGATCGGTTCTGGAGCGCTTGGTCCAGAAAATGAATTTTGAGCTTGAGGTCGAAGTTTTCCTTACTGAGTTTGTCAATCTTACTGTTTTGCTCTTTGAGCGTCAGGTTATGCTTGCTCCGTGTGAAGGGGGTGGCCATGTGTCGTTTGTCAGGCGACCGCGAGTGCTTAGCTCGGAAGTCACGGGCAATAGAATCAGGGACTTGGATATCCTGAACGTGTCTAGCAATGACTGTGTCGGTAGGTGCAGCATGCTGAACACTGGGAGCACGCGGCGTCTCGGGTGGTGTTGCACTGCCGGGCACTTCTTCGTCTAAACGGCCCAGGCTATTGTCTGGTTGCAGAAAGCCGGACAACGAATTGGCACTAATACTCCGGCCCTTGTCCCAAGGGTTAGTGTCACTATACCCGGACATGGACGATGCGATGCTACCCAAACTCGGTAGGCGTGATAGGGCAATGCTCATTTTCTGTGGTGCACTTGAGCGCGGAACCGCACCTCCAGTTTGAAGGGCAAAGTCCGCACCTAGGCTTGATTCGGTCGCGCCATCTCCAGATGCATCGGAGCGATTTGTCAGGGATGACACGGATGACCGCTGGCTCGAATTGCGGTGGTGCAGGTAGTCTGGTCGATTACTTACCTTTAGTGAGCTCGCAGGAACAGCTGGTGGGGGCATGGCTGCACTATCAACGCTGGATTCAGTCGTATTTGTGAGCGAAGAGCCGTCTTCAGTCTGGGAAAAATCCGGGGCCTTGACTGTGGAAGCACTAGATGTCGGGCGCCGCATGTCACCTTCTTTCGACGGGGCACTTGCAGCGGTTTGCCTGTCTTGTGAGACTGCCTCAATGTTTCCGTCTTCCCCATCACCGTCGTGGTTGACATCTGGCGCGTGCTGTGCAGTTTCCTCTGCTATGGCGCGTGATTGGCTTCGTTGTGCTGCTTGTGCAGAGGGCGAGGAAGGGGCCACGTCTGATATCGATGTGTCGGCGTCTATAGAGTCGTCCATGGAGTCGTCAGCACCATGATGCAGAGACTGAGTAGCAGGCGCCTTGTAAGCAGTCGCGGGTGTTGGGCCGTCTGAGAAAGAAGGGGAGTCTGCGTGATAGGAGTTCCTGTGTTGCGAGCTCGTCGGTGTATGCCCACTTCGCACCTCGAGCTTCTTAGGCTTCTTTTTCGGCTTCGTCATCTCTTCAAGAGTATCCATGACCCTGCGCATTGCTGATTCGTCATGGGCTGGACGAGACGACTGTTGGGAGTTTCCTGGTGAGCCCCCGAACAGGTACGTGTCGTCGGCACCAGGCAGTATCTGTGTTGCTTCGGCATGGATGGGTGCTTCCGGTATGAAGCTCGACTCTATGTCCATCAATTGGCGCTTCATCTCGCCATCGTCAAAGGCGCTCTCATCATGGGGCGCGTCTCCTTCACCGACTACATCGGGGATGATGCTGTCGTCGTCGTCTAGGGGGAGCGGCGGGAGCTCTGAGTCGGGCTGTTCAAAGAGTCGGTCAGGGTCGTCTTGGGATGTGTCGTGGGCCATGGGCTCGTCGTCTGCGGACGCGGGCGCGGGGGTCGAGAGTGTCGAGTCGGACTTTGTTTGCAAGGGCTCAATGGTGGAGACAGGAGCGTCGTTGGAGGACATGGCGGCAGATGCACGCGCAACAGCAGGCAGGGCAGTCGCGGGAGATACAACAAGGGCGAGGCCTACTCATGCGCATGTTGCGGCGGCTAGGGCTGCAGTCGAGTCAAAGATTCGCAACAATTGCGGTGGATGGCCTGGCCTTGCTTGCCTCTGACAACAGAGCGCGCGTTGTTTAGCCCTGCGCTAGCGTCAATCCGTCATTCCCGCCCGGGCGTCCCAGCCAAGCCCCATCTCGCCTAACGCCGAATGCCCCTGCCATGTGTTTGACAGTGCGAAACACCAAACACACACTGGCCACACCACTTTACATACGGTACACTGCCATGGTGGCATGCTACAGGACTTAGACATGCTTGCTATTCTGCTGACCTTGCCTATGTAGTATGCGCGTGCCCAGCGCTAGTATTCCTCTCCAGTCACTGCTGCTGCTTCAGCCTCAACAACGCCTCGGCCTCCTCGACATGCCTTCACAGTACGGCTCTCGAAATGCGAGTCCAGCCAATTGGAACCCCAAGTGACGTGTCCTATTGTCGTTCTAGCTCGCTTATTCGCCCGCTTGCTGCATGTCCGTATGGGCTCTAGGATCCCTCCAGAGATAATATCCATTAGTACTATCCGTCTCGACAACTTCATGAACCCACAGAAGCCGCCTCTTTTGCGCGCTTCTTCTCTTTCTTGGCCTTCTTCCTCTTGGCTTCTTCAGAGTCTTGGTGCTTCTTGCTTTTCTTCGATGGCGCTTCGCTTGTCTCTGTGCCGTTGACATCAGCGTGTTTTCTCTTCTGCTTCTTGGACGATTTGCTAGGCTCCGGCATCCCAAGCACGGCCGTTTCCCGAGCAGGCTCTGCCTCGTCATCAGAGTCGCCGATGGTACCCGGGTCGGTGCCACTAAAGCCAGTGGGAAGGAATCGCATCTTTAGGCCAATGACCTGGGGTCTTGGTGCTCGAATGGTCGATCGCGTTATCGAGGCCGCTGCCTCTGAGCCCGTATTTTGGTCTGCTTGGAGGGAGCTGAGTTTGGGTAGTCGCACAACAGACCGCAGGCGCAGAGTATGGTCTATCCGAGCGGATACTGAGAGAGTCAGTCAAGTCCTCATTAGCAGTATTCAACAGACGAACCTGGCTTCATTCCATCCTTCCTAGGCACAAAAACTTGCCGTGTGCCATCCTCGCTATTCTCCAATTCAGAGAAGCCATATTCGGTACCCTTATGGCTCAAGGCCGCCTCTCCTCCTTTTATCTTGTCCATTGCAAGCTCCTTGAGGTCCTTCAACGAAACACCTACTGGAGCAGTAATGTGCCACATTTGCTTTCCTTCCAAGTTATCAAACACGCTAGTCGACGATGTCGAAATAGTCTTGTCGTTTAGTGGTACAGGATTAAAGCCTTTTGGAGGTACGAAAGCTTTTGTTGGTCGAAAATCCACAGCATGTGACTGTGTTGGTGCTTGCGTCTGAAGCTGTGATGGCTCCGGATTGCTTGCCGCTTGCGGAGCATCGTCGGTATCCGATTCTTCACTTGAGCTATTGGAGCTGCTTGTGCTATCACTATCGCTGTCGCTGTCGCTGTCGCTGTCGCTGTCGCTCGAAGCATCCTTCTTCGTCTCGTTGCCTGGAAGTTTGGTTTGTACGTCGCGAGCGGGCGCATCGTCATCGTCGCTGACCTCCGAGCTCGAAAGGTCTGCAGCATCGCGTTGCGTTACGATTTGCTTGGGCGCCGGTTTTTTTGTGGGAGGTGCAGTTCGTTTTGAGGAAGCATTCGAAGCCATCGCATCTTCCTTGTTGGACTTGGTCTTTGATTTTGGGACACCATTCACGTGGACACCAATGGTGGCTTTGGGCTTCTCGCTCTTCTTCGGTCGCGCGGTCTTCTCACTCGCGGAATCGGCGTCGCTATCGACGAATTCCTGGCTCAGCTGCGGTTTGAACAAGGCGTCCTGAGGCTTTTGCTTCGGCTTGGAGGGAGGCAGCGGCACCTTTGTTTTCTTCACGTCCTTCATGGTGTGTGTTGAGCTATGCTCTTTGCGACTTGAAAGTGAGTGAGTTCAGTTGGAACTTTTTGCGCGCGGACCTCCAGCCACATGGGCGCTAGTCTGCTTTAGGCCTCATGCGCGACCCAAGGAAAATCCATTCGTCTCAGCCCTTCAACACCAGCAGCCAGGATTATAACACCAATATTTATTAGCACTCCAGATGTCAGGGAAACGAAAAAGAGGAGAAGATGTCAGCGCACACGCTGCTGTCAGCGGGAAACCGCTTACTGCGATTGCGGCAGCTCGTCTAAGAACGGAAGCTGCAGCTAAAGTCGCAAAGACACCAGAAGTCATTCCTGAGCAGATGTCTGTACCAACAAGTCCATTGCTAGAGGAGATGGAGTCAGAGCAAGAAGACTCAGGCTCGGATGGGGCAAATGTGCCTGTGCAGCGCAACCTCAAACTTTGCAATTGGCGAAACGAACCCCAGAACATTATCTCGGAGAGCGATACCGAACTCACCATTAATCTGAACAAACACGCGACCGTCGCACTGATAGGCTGTTTTGAACTCACAGTGCTAAGAGGCGCCATCCATATCAATGGTGCCAATATTGGTACAGTTGGTCGAGATGGTCAGAAGAACAGAGTGTATCGAGCCTATGTGCCAGCTACTAGTCCTATCTACAAGATTCGTGGACTAGACGGTACAAATCATATACGATTCCAGTCGTGCAGAGTACCAGCGCCACTCTCTACCATCAGCCGACTTTTTGAGAATATTTGGAATGCTGATTCGCAAGTCGAAAAGGGAAGATCGTTTTGTGTTGTAAGTGCTGCTCATTCTACATCAAAGCACACAGAATACCACATCAATCTGCACATTAGCTGAAAAAAAAACAAGCTCACATTCCGCATGTAATCTGACTATTCCCGCAGGTAACTGAAACTAGTGCAGACGCGCTTTCCCGGCCATTGTGCCCCGAAATGGCACCTGAGGACTGGTTGCGCTCCATTGAAGACTGTGCAGGTAGTCCATCTACGACTGTAGTAATTGGTTCATTGAGTTCAGGCAAATCAACATTTGCTAAGAGGCTCATCAACCGGTCCCTTACAGGCCTGGGAAAGACTGCTCCATCTCTACCAGCTGTATGCTACATGGACCTTGACCCACGGAAACAAGAGTATACGCCTGGGGGGCAGATATCTCTTGTCATTGTCAGGCAATTGAACCTGGGACCAAGCTTCGCTCATCCGTCCACTGTGCCCGAACCCAAAGATGCAACCACAAACGAGTTGGTATACGCACACGCCATACCTTCCAACTTGGCCAATTACTCCGACTACTACGAGGCTTGCGTTGAAGATCTGGTCCGAGCATATCGCAGCCTACACTCTCGAGATCCGTCTCTACCACTCATTGTCGATACGCCTGGATTCCTCTACTCGACACAGTTTGACATACTCAACAAGCTCCTTACAAGGCTGAGGCCACACAATGTGGTCCATCTTGGGGATACTCGAGCCATTGACACGGAAGCGGCAACAAAACTACACGTGTTGCAAACTGCTGCGTCACAGTACCATGGCGCAGTGCATGAGATCGCTGCGCAGCACGCACAGTTGGCGTCCATGAGGACGGAGACCGAATTGCGTGCTATGCAGATGCAGTCTTACTTCCACCTCCGATCTCGCAGTACAAGCATTGGACAAGAGCAATTGTTTGACTGGAGTGTCGAACCGCTCTCGCACGCCGTACCATGGGAATTCTGCTACGAGGAGACTAGTGAGCGGATGCAAGATGTAGTCGGCTTCGCCATGTATTCGGAGCCCGCTGAGCCGGCTTCGTTGATGCATGCGTTGAATGGCTCTCTTGTGCAAATTGCTCAGTCCACTTCGTCGGCCGTGCCAGCCCCCTACACCTCTCTTCCTCGGACCAAGAAGTATCGTCTTCCATTTTTTCCAGAGTCCGGATTCCTGGGCATGGTACAACCACTGGACCCGCGCACAACAAAGGTTATTTGCACTGCAATGATTCGTGGCTTCGACCCAGAGAAGAAGGTCATCCAGGTCCTCGTGCCAAAGACGCATGAGTTGTTGCTATACTCCCTGTCGCCTGAAAGGACGATACTTATCGGAGGCTGCTGCGACATGCCAGAGTGGGCATACACGGAGGACGCCTGGGTGCAGCAAAGCGCAGACGCGAGGGATGTCGGAGGTGCAGCGGCGTGGGTGGAAAAGGAGAATGTCATGGAGAATATGGGGTATTTGAACACTGTACGTAGAGTGAGGAAGTTTCAGACTGGGTAGAGGCCATGGGCTTCATCGACTGTAATATTGTGTGCTACTGTTGTAGTGGCACTGTTTCGATATAGTATGTACAAGTTGACTCGGACACTGGTCCCCATGGCAAACACTACAAAATCATCTTTGGTGGGGCTGAAGACGGGTCAGTGGTGGTCGTCTCTGCGATGGGACGGAGGAGAAACTCACGTTCGGTAATTGGGCAAGGCAGGTTGCGCTCGTACTTGGAACCTATCGAAACCGTCAGCATGGTCCTGTCCGCGGCCGACGCGGAAAAGTATCCGGGGAGCGAGCGAGCAAAGGGACCAACGAACCTCCGGGAGCCGTGGGTGGGCGGTAAGGATCCGGGTGCTTCCACTTCTCGAGGAGCTCTTCCGTCTCCTTGATCAAGTCCTGTGCAGACGGTTAGAGTGTTTCTTGGCACGGCCGTGATGCGTGCGGGTAATGGAGAGGGAATGTGTGCGCGCATGTGTCTGAGCAGGTGATGCGGCATGTGCGTCCGTGTACAGAGGTGTCTAGCAGCGGGAATAGGGAGACGCACCCTCATCTGTCGCGGGTCGGTGACATTGCGCTTGGCCTCGAAGAGTTCGCGGATGTAGAGGGCCTGTCCGCGCCAGAGGTATCGGTGAACGCTCCAGTCGAGGGCGAGCTTCAGAGACTGCCTGTAGAGGCGGCTGCGGCAAGGTCAGCGTGTGCGGGCGCGGCCCAGGGCGTCACGGCGGGCAAGGCGTACAGGACATGTGTTTTTGAGCTCATGGCGGGCGGTGCAGGGCGTGGGTGGTGGCCGCAATGGCGCTCGCTGTTGCGTCGCGGAGGCGTGTGAGGTGGTGAGGGCCTGGGGGCGCGGGCTTGGCAGGCGTGCCTGTGACGGAGCGCGGTTTCCGGTTGGGGTGGGTGGGACGTCAGAAGCCTGTGCAGTGCAGTGTGCCTGCTTCAGACCTCGAAAGCAATTGCCTCAAGCCCGCTCCCCTCGCCCACCAAGCCCTCCGCTCGCTTGCTCCCAGGCGTCCATCTCTCTTCCTCCCATCTCTTTTCTTTTCTTTTGCCTACTCGCTTAGCAAACCATGTCTGGCCAGCAGTGTCTCCGCCGCCTGCCAGCTGCCGTGCGCTCTGTGCGAGCTTTGCGCCCAAGCCCACGATGCATGCCCGCTGCCCGCTCCTACTCAGCAGTCACCAGAGCCAGCTCCTCCGGTCTCCTCGGCCAGGCCTCAAGGTACCCCCCTTCGCTCGCCTCGCCCACAATGCCTTTGCCTGACCCCCACACAGACGGCCCGGGCAGCTCTCCACGCTGCGCCGGTGCGCTCTCGAGCAGACACGAACCTATGCCGACACCATCGTCAAGGTGCCCGAGATGGCCGAGTCCATCACCGAGGGAACCCTCAAGCAATGGTCGAAACGTGCGATCATTTCCCATGGCTCCATTGCGGGCATACGCTAACGACATGTGCAGAGGTTGGCGACCACGTTGAGCAAGACGAGGAAATCGCGACCATCGAGACCGACAAGATCGACGTAGCCGTAAATGCGCCCGAGGCTGGTATCATCAAGGAGTTCCTCGTCAACGAAGAGGACACCGTCACGGTTGGACAGGAAATCGTGAAACTCGAGGCCGGTGCTGCACCCGCTGGTGGAAAGAAGGAGGCCAGCGAAGAGCCCAAAGAAGCCGCCCCCAAGGAGCAGGAGACTTCGTCGCAACCTGAAGGCCAACAAGAGCAGTCTCAACCCAAGGCGCCAAAGGAGGAGTCCAAGCCAGAGCCTCCCAAGCAAGAAGAGAAGCCCAAGCACGAGTCCAAGCCTGAGCCTCCCAAGAAGGAGTCCAAGCCAAAGGAAGAGTCCAAGCCGGCCATTCCTGGTAGCCGTGAGGAGCGTCGCGTATGTCCACATGGCTCCTTTTTCGTTATATGTGTGCGCTAACCATTCGATGCAGGTCAAGATGAACCGCATGCGTCTCCGCATTGCCGAGCGCCTCAAGCAGTCGCAGAACACGGCTGCTTCCCTGACCACCTTCAACGAAGTCGACATGTCGTCCATCATGGAGTTCCGCAAGCTCTACAAGGATGAGATTCTCAAGAACAAGGGCGTCAAGCTCGGTTTCATGTCCGCCTTCTCCCGCGCTTGCATTCTCGCTATGCGCGATGTCCCTGCTGTCAATGCTTCAATCGAGGGCCCCAACGGCGGTGACACCATCGTGTACCGTGACTACGTCGATATCTCGGTCGCCGTCGCTACGGAGAAGGGACTGGTTACCCCCGTCGTCAGGAACGCGGAGAGCATGGACATGGTTGGCATCGAGAAGGCCATCGCCGACCTCGGTAAAAAGGCGCGCGACAACAAGCTGACCATTGAGGACATGGCTGGTGGTTCTTTCACCATTTCCAACGGCGGTGTCTTTGGCAGCTTGATGGGTACTCCCATCATCAATCTTCCGCAAACAGCTGTGCTTGGTCTTCACGCTATCAAGGAGAAGCCCGTAGCTATCAACGGCAAGGTGGAGATTAGGCCGATGATGTACCTTGCCCTCACCTACGACCACCGACTGCTTGATGGACGGGAGGCTGTGACTTTCTTGGTCAAGGTCAAGGAGTACATTGAGGACCCCAGGAAGATGCTGTTGTAAGCATGGGCGCGTATTTCTGGCGTGTCTATTGTATTGTATATTTCGCAAGACCATTGTTAGTGGAGGGCGATATTAGGTGGGGCCGGAAACAGAGGATAGACGCGGTCCCAGTGATGGAATGAGATGTTTGTAAATGCACCAATTTGCTTGGTTCTTGTGTGCTTGGATGGGAAAATATCGACGGTGTATTATAAGGCTCAGGTTGTAATGGGCATTTGCACATCTGGTGTTTCTGAGCGACGCGCTTCCTAATAGGGTGGTCGCGCGTCGACGTGTCCGGTGCCATCATCGCTATACACTCACGGCGTAATGACAATCATATAGCGCAACTAGGCGCTTTGATATAAATATTGAGTTTGTATTGAGAGTGCAGCGAGTTTGTGGTGCACATGACTGTGTGAGCTTGTGTATACCTGGGACGTGTGGAGGTCATGGTCGCGTCCGGCCAGACGCGTATCCAGGCCCCTTCTTGATAGGCCAGCACCATACCTCACACTTCAGAACATAAAAAATATTGTAATATTTTCTTTGGTGTCTGCTTTATTTCCTCGTAGACTTTTGGGCTGATCCAAGACGTTGCTGTGCTGTAGTGAATTTTTGTTTTGTTTGCTAATGTCCGATAAATGCAAAAATACTCAAGTGTTAATTCAAACATTTGTCCAATCTCACAACTAAAATATATCACGACATTCTCAACAACCCTGAAAGATCACCAAAAACATAAAAAAAAATCCACTCTTTTAACTATTGAACAATGCAAAATCGCCCGCTTGTCCGGTGTGGTGCAGTGTTTGACTATTGTGTGACCGTACACAAAGCATCAAGTCCCGCTTGTGTCCCGCGTAGGTGTTCGCCAGCACAACATTTCATATCAACAGGACAACAAAGAAGGAACCGACGAAAAAAAAGAACAGTGAGTATAGTGAAGGCCAAAAATACATATTTACGCGTATTTCGATAGTTTCTACATAGGAGCAACGAATGCACCACTGGACGAGTTCTGCCAAGAAATACCAGGCGACGCAGTCTACCGAATTAGCGCCAAAAGTAACTTGGTAATATATAAATGTACACTATTTTATGTTCATGACCATGGAAATAGCCACACCAAAAATGTGATATAGTACTAATAGGCCACAGCCTAATTTCTACAAAGTGCAAATACCCGACTCAAGACACTAACATGCAGGACAGCAGCGCCTTCTCGCTCGGGAGCCACAAGAGCAAATGTGGCGAGGCTCAATCTGATGACAACCACAGGAATATTAAAACCAACGCCTTCCGATACCCATTACGAGCATTTGCTGAACATTGGACTGTGTCGCCGGTTGCGAACGTCGCGGTGTACATGCGCACGTGCCCACCGAGAACCGGTGGATGTGCATCTAAACGATAGGAACGTGTCCAACGTTGACCCCCCCTGGCAACCGCGACAACACAAGAGTGAATCATCCAGAGATATCAAAGCCTGCGAAGATAAGCAAGGATGCAAGGACAAAAAAAGCAGTGGGACAATTTGGTGAAGTGATATGCTCGATTCAGCTCATGAGCCTGCGGTCATCAAAGCGACCAGCTAATATACAGCTCTGGTATAAATCCCGTAAAAAGCCGAGAACCCAAAACCCAGACCGACTCCCATTATCATTGCAGATGAAAAAGACCCATAAGTAACCACGCCGTGAAGAAGAAACTCAAAAGCAAAAAACGCTTAGAGCTCCTGCGAAGGACCCTTGCCAGGCTTGGCTGTCTTCTTGGGCAGCAGGTCTGGAAACGCGTTAGTAAAGGCTGCGCAAGGAACCAAGATTGATGTAACGTACTCTGGTGAATGTTGGGGAGGACACCACCCTGGGCGATGGTAACGTGTCCGAGAAGCTTGTTCAGCTCCTCATCGTTCCTGATGGCGAGCTGGAGATGACGGGGGATGATACGGGTCTTCTTGTTGTCACGGGCAGCGTTACCAGCCAACTCGAGAATCTCAGCAGCGAGGTACTCAAGGACGGCAGCGAGGTACACAGGGGCACCGGCACCGACACGCTGGGCGTAGTTGCCCTTGCGGAGGAGACGGTGGACACGACCGACTGGGAAAGCGAGACCGGCCTTGGACGAACGGCTGGAAGAGCTGTTAGCTGATGATGCAATATTGGCAATGGGACATGCGAAGTGGAAAAGGACGCGTCCATGAGTGCAAAAGCGCGTCAAAGGACTGGCGATTGAAGCCCAAGGACGCGCAATGCGAAGCGGTGAAGATGCAGCTGAAGGCAGTGGGTACTCACGATTGCGCGCTGGACTTGGAGCCGCTGGCCTTGCCTCCGGACTTGCCGCCAGTCATTTTGATGGATTAAGTGTTTGGGGGTTGGTTTTGGAAGTGGGAGTCGTGGAAGACGCGAGTGGGGATGAGAGTGGCGTGGGTGAGCTGGTTGTGGGCGTGGAGTATCGAGACGATGGATTGCTTGCTGGTGTTGGGGGGCGGGGCCGTCTTATAAGGACGGCGCTGGCGTGTTGCGAGTGCGCGAGATCAACCTGAGCACGCTAGCGCGCCAAAAGGGCAGCGACGCAGCATGGCGCCTGCCGCACGTCGACGCAAGATCAGTGGCCGCCCTCGCCTAGCGCCCAAACAGGCAAGGCGCCCAGTGTCCCTCCGCACGGGCCACGCGGCCGCTGCTGGATCACAACATGAGAGCGCGCTCCCCATAAGTAGCGCGTCCCCCGCCGTCGACGACCTTTCCCTTCATCCATCTCGACCACCCGCCCACGACACTCAGCCTGCTCCATCTCACTCGAAGCTTCTGCTTTTCACCCAGATTTCCACTTTCCACCCCAAACACCCACAACCTTCAAAATGCCTCCCAAAGCCCAGAAGACTCCCACCACCGGCGGCAAGGCCCCGGCCGGAAAGGCCCCCGCTGAGAAGAAGGAGGCTGGCAAGAAGACCGCCGCGCCCTCTGGCGACAAGAAGAAGCGCACCAAGACCAGGAAGGAGACCTACTCTTCTTACATCTACAAGGGTGAGTTTGGCCCCAATTGCGCGTCACGAGCGCGACATGTCGTCCTCTCGCGTGCTTGCATTGCACTTGCCTCATCGGCTGCTACGGAGCAAAATTTGCTGACGCGTCTTGCACAGTCCTCAAGCAGGTCCACCCCGACACTGGTATCTCCAACCGTGCCATGAGCATCCTCAACTCCTTCGTCAACGACATCTTCGAGCGCGTCGCCACCGAGGCCTCCAAGCTCGCTGCCTACAACAAGAAGTCCACCATCTCATCGCGTGAGATTCAGACATCGTATGTCTTGCCCACATTCTGATCTACACCTGTCGCATCTACTAACGCAACCCACAGAGTCCGCCTGATCCTGCCTGGTGAGCTTGCCAAGCACGCCGTGTCTGAGGGCACCAAGGCCGTCACCAAGTACTCTTCATCCACCAAATAGAGTGCTTTTTCTTCGCAGGATGTTTTCTTTGGGTTTTTCTCTTGTCGCTTTGACAAGTGGTTACGGGGTGCGGTGTTCACGGGTCCTTTGCTAATGTGATCATGGGTCGGTTTGTCTGTCATCGAATCATATAGTCATCTTTGACTACGAGGTCCATACGGGTCTGTACATTATACCACAGCAGACGGGAACGAATCAATTATTTCGAACTTCACATATTTATTGTTTCATTCGCTCAAGTCTTTGCCATTTCTCAGACTTCACATATACCACGAATTACTGCCCTGTCTCTAACCTGATCAAAATAGGCGCCTGGCTAACAGACATCGTATTAGACGCCAGTCCGCTCACTTACACGAGTCTTTCGTCGTAATAGGGCGAGCCGGCGATTGGCCCGGTCAACTACTGCGAAACTCGACCTTGCGCATCAAAGACAGCGATTGCTCATCAGATTTGGAATCTATAGATATACACAAGTTCGATCCCGTGGACCAACTCCAAAAATGCGATTACCCGTCGTATGATGTCATTGCCAACCACGCCCCAAAACGCCAGTCCAAACAACAGCACACTCTAGATATCCGCTACTGCAGACCGTCCTCATCCCAGCTCTCGACCTCGTCTACCGCCCCTTCTCTCTCCTGACCTCTAGGCATGGGCTCGTGATCTTGGACGTGCACCACACTCTTCCCCTGGACGCTGCGGACCCCCTCTTTCCAGTTTTCGTAGTCATCGGCCGAGGTGATGAGGAAGGCGATCAGCATCGAAGGGTCCATTTCGCGGATCTGGAGGCGGCGGATGCGACGAGTATGGCAGGTTGCCACTTCTTCGTCGGAATATGTCGCGGACAGAGCAGAGCCATCTGTGGGCGTCGTTGAAGGAACGAGGGTTGTGGATGAAGAGGTTGAAGTCGCCGAGTCAGCTGAGGCATCCAGGCTGGATGGCACCGCCGACGGCCGGCTCTCGGTAGACAACGAGGGCGGGCGGTAGGGAAGCAAGGGACGAGTGCTGTGTGGGTCGAGATAGAAGAAGGTATTTGCCTGTGTGGCTACAAAGTAGTGCGAAGCGGATGGACGACCGCTGGGTCGAGTTAGCGAGACGGTCAAACCAAGCAAAGCCAACAGAAAGCTGCGTCTCACCCTGCGATGCCTAAGCTCTGCTTCATTTGCAGACTTGCCTTGAGCGCTTCCCAATAAACCGGTGTGATCTTATCTATGCCCAGCCTGGTGCCGACCAAGATGAGTGTAGGCTGCCATTCTCCGTCATCGTCAACAGCGACCTGTTTCAACTTGTCCTCGTAGACATCTGCGCCGTCGCCAGACACATAGACTCGCAGGCCGGCCTCTGGGTGCTTGTTGACCAAGTCCTGGATACAGCGTGCTGCTGCCGAAGGACCGAACCACTCACCCGGGTACTTTCCGCAGACGGCTGCACCGTGCTCGACAAAGCGGTGAATGGAAAAGGGCGCTCTGGGATCATCGGCGAACATGGAGAGGATCTGATGATGCTCCTTGGCCGTAGGGTTCTCCTGGTATCTCCAGTCGCGGCCCAGGCGTAGTATCTGCAGGGCGTTGGCCAGGATGCACTGGCCGCTCCTGATCATGCAGCCAAAGCCAGTGTCCGAGGTGAAGCCAGGCGAGGTCAGGTTCTGCATGCGAACACGGAAACTCATGGCACTGGTTGCTTTTGGGTCCTGGCTCTTTTGTATTGCGGTGAAGCCTGAGCGATACGTCATCCAGATGCGCGACTCAAAGTCGTCGAGAAAAGCCGACGGCCAGTTGCCGTACTGGGCTGGATCCTCGCCATTTGGGGCTTCCTTGCGCTCCGTTTCCTCGACGCTTGTGCGTATCCAGCTCTCGTCTTCGTTGCGTTCGGATGGTGGAGTGGGTGTGTCGGCGGGCGAGGCGTCGGTGGGCGGAAGCCTGGTGGGCGGTGGGCGCGGATCGTAGCGCTGGCCCAGCAGCCATATGGGTTCGTTGGAGTCGTTCGTTGGCGGGGGGTCATAGAAGGTGCGGACGATGCTGCGGCTGACACGCTCAAAGTCGTGCATGATGGTCGCTGTGGTGTGTCGTGGTGGCGGGCCCGGTCGGGTGTGCAGTGCGGAGGTGGTGCGGAGGTGCGAGATGAGGGCTGCCTGGAGCTGGCCACATGCGGGTTGGCCGTCTGCGCCTGTTGTTCGCACTGGACCGCAGAGCGATGCACACAGGCCGGAAGCAACAGAGGAAGGATGCAGCGTCGACGCGATCTCGAGCGCGGGATGTGAGTGGGTTGGAGCTGCGGCGAGCCCCAGGTCATATGCGGCTCTACCCAGGCGTGGCGGGGGAGGGGTGGCTATCAGCTGGCGGTGGCCCCGAGCTCCATGCACGCGTCTGCAGCGGGTCACGTGCTGCCACTCGTACGCACCAGTCTACCAAGCATGTGCAGACAGCCTGTCGCGGCGGACGAGGCGTGCACGGCAAGCTTGTGCTTGCATAATCGGCGCATCGTCACCAGCCCCGACGCGCCCCACGCCGACGGTGTCGACTACGGCTTGTCTACGTGCGCCCCACTATTAAGTCCCGTAGACACCAAGTGCGCATCATCGTTAATCCAGCCCTCAACATCGTCTTCGCCTTCAACCTCGCCACCCGCCCTCCGGCTCCCTTTCTCCTCTCCTCTCGACTCGCGCCCGCTACCATCGCAATGTCGCGTGGAAAGAAAAAGGCAAAGTCAAAGCCAAAGCCAAACGGAGGCTCGGCCAAGAGCACTCCCCGTCGCACGCCTTCCAAACGCCATTCCGCCCCGGCATGGCCTGCCCGCGACGAGGGTACGTTTGCCCTCCCTCCCCCGCCCTCCCCCTCAGGGCGCCCTATTGACTGTGTTTGCAGCAATCGCGCCCAAGTTTTCTCTCCAGGATGAGGCCCGTTGGATGTCAAACCACCGCACCACCGCCTTCCAAGCAGGCAACATGTTGCGCCACATGCCCATTCACTTCGTAAGCGCTGGCCATCTCCAGGGCACCCTTAAAGAGCCTTTGCCCGACGACAAGCCTGCCCAAGCACACTCCCCCGAACCCACCTCCGACTCAGTTACACCTTCGTCGCCCGCGTCCACGCCAGACAACGCCCAGGCCATGGCGCACATGGCTATTCGCAGCCCGTCGCCAGCGCCCTCAGATGCCTCGTCCTCGAGTGCTGACGAGGTTCTCTTCAGAGGGCGCTGTAGCCAGCCTCCACCAGCACCCGCTACCGCCACAGCGTCATCTACAGGCAACCGACCCACACAACCTCCAGAGACACAGGATGCTCAAGGACCGGCACAGTCCAGCGCTCGTCCAGACAACGAGCCTCAAGCCCAGCAAGAGCCAGAGCAGCAGGAGCCAGAATCGGATGTTGACGAGGTGGATCAGAATCAGTTTGCAAAGCGAAGACGGGGTAGGCCTGCGTGGGAGGGTACTACCACCGAGTGGGTACACCGAAGCAAGCCAAACATCGGTTGGTTACCTGTCTCAGAGCGCGCAGATATGCATGTCTATCCGCGCAGTCACACAAACTCCCGCGATGCAGCTCTGGATGACTACATGCAAAACATGGAGGAGTTTGGCTTCACTGATGACCTATTGACTGCGTCTGCCTTTGCCCGGCGCGAGATGGATCTAGATGCAGGCAGCCACAACGACTGGGACCCAGGCTCTCCGAGCCAGCCCGGCCGACACAACGATCAGGACAGCCAAGGCTGGGACTCGGATCTCCTACAGGCTTTTGACGACTTCAGCACTTCATCCGATGTTGCCGAAACAGTGGCACGGATTCTGTCCAAGCGGACACGTAAATCTGGCCTTCATTATCTCTGCGTCTACGAAGGGTCTGTAATAGATGACGCTCGTTGGTTACCAGCCACTTTTCTGAAAAGCCCTGACGAGAAGCGAATGATCGAAGTTTTCGAAGCCAAGATCAGGGAACGTGAGCAGCAAATGCTTGCAAGCAGCGATTCTGCGGGCGAGTACGACCAAGACGAAGACGAAGATGAAGACGAGGATGACGAGGAAGAGGATGATAACGACGAGGACGAGGATGACGAGGAAGAGGACGAGGACGAGGACGAGGATGAATATGCTGATGAACTGGACGACGAGACCATTGCCAGGATCCTGCAAAAACAAGAAGAGCTCGGTTTAGGCTCTGAAGAAATGGTTCTATATGGTGGTGACAGTTTCTTTGACTCATCAGGCCCTATCAAGGATTCAACTTTTGGCGGCTATAGGACATCAAACAAGAAGCGCCAACCAAGGACACGCGGTCACCGCGAGCCGTCTTTCCCTTCGGCATCTGCAATGGTTGACGCTCTTGAAATGGACCCATATGGTGGTTTTGATATCATGGACACTGAACGACCTTCACTAAAGCCCAAGAAGAAAGGTCGGCGTGGCCAGCCACCACCAGAATTGGACGACTCCGACCTGAACGAGCAACTTCAGAATGCATGGGCGGCCGACAGAGCAAAGAAACGCCTCAAAAAGGCGGAGCGAGAGGAATTACGTCAACAAGGCCTGTTGGGCAGGAAAGGCAAGGGGCCAAATCTGAAGGTTAAGTATCAGGGCGGCATTGGCATGGAAGATGTCGTGGAGGAACTGCGCGAATTCTTATTGGGTGACATGCACTCACTCGCGCTTCCTCCTATGGAATCTTCTCGTCGGGCCACCATTCATCAAGTTGCTGCATTCTTTAACTTGAGCTCTCGCTCCCGTGGTGACGGAATGGGCAGATTTACGGTTCTTTCAAAAACTAGCCGTACTCGTACTTACACCGACGATGAGTTCGACATTGCCATCCAGAAAAGGAATTTCCAGAAGCGCCTGCGAGGTCCCCTTTATTCCCAGGGCGGCGGCGGACGACCAGGCAGATTCTCCACCTTTAAACACAAGCAGGGTGGTGTCCGTAGCCAACCTCAGGTAGGCTACAAAGATGGCGAGACAGTTGGTGCAGACGCTCCCGAACTAGGACCAGAGAACAAAGGTCACGCATTGATGATGAAGATGGGTTGGTCCAAGGGCACTGCTCTCGGTGCTGGGGATAATAAAGGCATTCTGGTGCCTGTTGCCCACACAGTCAAGATCAATAAGGCAGGCTTGCAGTAGTACTTCCATCTCAACTGTAGCATCACTCCATTACGCTACTCCCTGGTGTTTACGCGACTCTGTATGGTGTAAGAGAGCTTCGCTAGATGACAATCGCATACAGCCGATGTTCATCATGCCTGGAAATCACTGGGCATGTCTCTACGCCCTATGATTTGTATCTGTAACAAGACTTATAGTCCCTTGGCGTTTGGCCTTAAATGTGCAACTGAGTGGTACTGCATTGCAGACAGCAGTCGCGCTTAATTAGGGTTGCCTCTTCCGTCGTGCACTACTAGGTATATGCTAGGCACTGGTGGCGCGTTTAGTACGACTGTAGCTGCTCTATAGCTTTCGACTGACATTCGACATGCGCATGGGATCCCATCTACAGCGGCGCAGTCCTGGGATCGGCTCTCCTTTTACCCATTCAAGATAATAGAGTTTTATTGCAATCAATACTAGTTCACTGCTGATGTTTTTTGCTTCCACAACATGTATTGGATATGTCGATCTTGAACACAATCACGGTATGCCCCGGCAAGATCCTACAGTACGGGCGCACAAGCAGGATTTATTTATCATCGAGAGAGTGATAGAGAGAAAAGTTTCAATTAAAATAAAATGTGGAGCCATGCAAAGTGTTCCCGTCAGAATATCTAGTGTGAAAAACAAAACGACATGAAGTAAAAGCTCGTAGGTAACAGACGGGCTTGACGAAGCAGCGAAAAGACTCAACTACAAGCTTACTCTGCTAACACCTTTCCTGAGCGTGACATCCATCAACGTTTCCTGCATTGCTCCGAGTAATCTTTCAGCTGTCTCTCGGTCCCAGTAATTTTCATTGTAACAAACACTGAGCACCAGTTGGCCGTCCCATACCCAGGTATGTACCATCATCCGCAAAGTCAAAGTCTCGGCACCAAGCCAAAAGTCTTCTACCTTGACCAGCCCGCCTTCAACATCCTTGGCCAAATGTTCATCGACTGACCCTAAGAAAGCGAATCGAGGTTGGCACTGCCCATCAGTCTCTCCATTGGTTCCGAGTTCAGGATCGAGTAACCTTTGTTCAAGGAGTTTGTAGAAATGAGGAGACGATTGAAGGTACGGAGCGTAACCCGTGGCATATACTGGTGCGAGTTGAGCGTAGTACGAGTCGAAATCGGTGCGTGGTGAGACAACCACCTCGGTCGTAATGACACTGGTATAGCTCGTTGGTGAGTCTTCCGGAGCCTCGCCCTCTGGAATCAGGACACGGAGGTTGCAGTGGAATGAAGCCATGAAGCTTCGAGGTTCTTCGACTGGTGCGAGTTTTACCGCAGCACTAACGAGTGCTGCATGGAGCATCACGTCTAGTGCGAGCGCTGCAGTGTCACAGCAGTCCATGATTGTTTTTGTATCGCGCTTAGAGAATTTGACAAAGTGTCGCTGGGTGTATCCCGGCCTCTGGGATTTCATTTTTGGCTTCAGTTCTAGGGCTGGTTTGTGAGGTTCAAGTGCAGCCAGGCGGCTCTCAGCTTGAGCTTGAATCGCGGGTGTCTTCTCGTGCGTGATGTGAAGTGTGGACTCCATACTGGGAGTCAAGTTCTTGGCGCACCCACCAAAGACCAAGTCGGGGTCCATATTGGCGAGCGATTCAACGAGATGATTGAGGCAGAAGATTGCGCCACGAGCGTCGACACGGTAATGAGGTGACCAAATCAAGACCTCGGACGTGTCCCGGAGAAAGTAGCACATCATCTGTTCGTTCCTTGGTATCCGGCCCAGTAACTCATCGACTGTTTTACCCTCCACGACTGAAAACGTGGCCGACACCCACAGAGCGATTGAAGTAGTGTCTCCTATTCGGTATACATAGTTGCCATTGTGTGGGAAAGCAGCAATCTCAGGATGGTTGTAGCGAACTTGTTTCCACGCAGTTTCCAGGTAGCGGGCAGGGTCTTTAATTCTGGGGTCAAATCTCAGTTTGGCGACGGCGTTTTTGGCCCAGTTGTCGCGACCGATTGCATTGGGAACGTTGCGAGTGAGTATATTCATCCTTTCCAGATAACTCTGGGGGCGCTCCCAGCGCCCTGGACGAGTCTCTTTCCAGGCACAGTCCTGCATGGTCATGGTGTGGAGATGGTGAACTGTTCGAAAGACGACTGGTGTATAAGTGAGACCTGGATGTCAAAGTAAAGGATGGGGTTTATAGAATGTGATCACAATAGAGTGAGGAGGTATCTTCCAGACTATATACTGGAGGCTTACGTGGACTAGAAGCAGTGTGTCGTTAAGACTGGTCAAAACAAACCAGGTCATGTCGCAGAATCAGCTAGGAAGCTTAGATTAGTCTTGAGAGAGGGTAAGTTGGGCGAGTCAGTGATGCAGCCACCAGGGCCACTCGCTTGAGGCGGAATTTGTTCGTGGAAGTGCCACCCCATGCGTTTGTTGGGAGGATGCTTGCATGGGCATGTCAGCTTGGCGTAACTTGAAGGACTTTGGTTCGGGTGTTTGTCGCGCATGGTCAAGCCACCGATTAAGTCGAAAGTCACTTGTGAACTAAATCTGGCCTAGATGGTCTGATATCGTCATCGCTCAGTTCCCTTCCATGCCTTGTGTGCAATAGGCAAAGCGGCGCAAAGTAACGCACGGAATGCGGTGCGCAGTCCGGCCCGTCTATAGCAGGGAGCTAATGCAGCAAATGGTGGTGATCGATCGGCATCTACGTTCGGTTTATATGACGACTTGCTCATATAAATCAGAAGCACAGAGTACTGGTAGGGCACCATCAAGCTCGCCCATCTCGACTATTGAAGAATCTCAAAGAGCCTGCTGAGTGTCAGGTTTGTAAACTTGGCCACTCATTCGACACAAACACGCACTAGAACGCCAACGAGATCGAACAAGCTTAGAAAACAATTCTAGTTAATGCTCTGCAAATAACAAATCCTTTATGAAACAACCCGCAGCTTCCGCTGTATGTGTAGTATAGGGGCGCTGGCCAGAACAGCCCCCTCCCTCCCCTACACACAGCCAACCGGAGGTTTTTAGGTACAGGGTCTAACGGCGGAAGCACTAGCCCCCGCACCCGCCGATCGCGACGATAGAGCATGACCAAAGGTTATCAAACAATCGGGAGGGCTGGAATTGCGTGACTCCTGTTGTACTTGTTTCTTCACCCACCACTTGCGCCTGCGCCTGCGTTTGCGCCAGCCGCAATCTGCTCAGTCACACAAACTCTAATGATTATCACCGCCAATACAATTGTTGTTGCTTTTCCCAAGCTCAGCTCTAGCACGAATCCGCCATGAGGCGTTGTCGGCTGAAAAGACTTCCTTTTCTCGGACATGAGCGACAGCAGTCGAAACAAGATGCGTTTTCCTGCAGCGTGCGTTGTGCCACATTCGATTTTGGAGCGAATCGGCGATGGCCCGGCTCGCCTATGATATCCCTGCCTTGCTTGTTTCACAGGCTGCCCTGAATCGACTATAGCCTGAACGGTAATGTCAGCCAGAACTAGTAGTGCCTTTGCAGGATCTGGCCAATTGCCAGTGGAGTAGACTATGGCATTTGCTATCCTTTTTCTACTCATCGATACGAACACATCGCTTAGAGAAGAACAAATTTGTTCTCGACCGTTGTCTAGTGTCAACAGTATCGTACGACTCGTTAGCATTCTGCCCCAGTAACGCGCTCACATCTAAACAATCGCTAGATTTGGGAATGTAGGCTTGCACACCATGTCATCTCCGCCTCCACCAGCTGGGTTACCTGGTACTGTAGCACACTCGGCTACGAATATTTCTCCAAGCCACCTCACACTGCCGACAGCGACGACTACACTAGGCAAAACTCTAAGACCCACAGTACTATGCGACTGGTATACTTTGCAAGACGCTGTCACTGCAAAGAACCCTCCCTCTGTATTTTTTGATCCACCTACGTATAAGTACGCTAAAAGAAGTGGTTTTGATTCATACTAAGTCCAGCTAAGCAAAAGCTTAGTAGCTCCATGATACTAATTACCTTCGTCCTGTACTTTGAACATTCTCCTCTCAGAAAAGCCTATCCACATTTCGCCTGCACGCCTCTCTCCCAAGGGTGTGATTAGAGTAGGCCGGTCAACTCTATGCTAGCCGTGGCGAAATCAAGTGCTGTCCAATATCACTTATCAGCACATTAACTCAGCCACTCTGCACTAACGCCAGTACCGCTTTCATCCAGACCGCTTCCTTTGTGAATGTTGTTTCATGAATGTGCCAGCTCGCACAGTCGCATTTGGATGACTACTTGGGCTGTGCAGATGTATTCATTACCTATCCATATATTTTCCCTGGCTAGAGTCGTAAGTCGAGAAGCATGTCCTGCAATACTTCTAAGTTGGGACCTGATGTGTTGATAAGACAAGTAGCATGGAGCTCCATGCTACTTGTCTTAAGTCCAAATTTCGCTAGTATCAGAATGCAGCTAAATACCGAGTATATTTGACTCATATTTTAGTCAATAATTATATGGACGACGATGAGTGCTTCTAAAGATAGAGACCAGTATTTAAGAGAAATAGGAACTTTACCTATTCCTGGACACTTTAAAAGCTTCTTAAGATAGTTTTTAATTTTTTGATAGAACGTTAACGGTTTAAGGACATAATTTTATTTCTTTAAGAAATCTATAATACTACTAGAACTTCTAGTAAAGCTTTTTAGGGAAGTGCTTCCATCCGATTTCATAATTAAAGAGCGAATAGCATGGCTAAGAGAATGGAGGAAGGAACGTAGAAAAGGATACGGCATATTCTCTGCTCTCTATTTTGTATACCTGAATACCGCTTATCTACAATAAGTGACAAAAGAAAAGGTATTGCGCCTTCTTTGTAAGGATATCAATGAATTCTTTGCGGATAGGCTGCTTGCATACAGCCAATGCTTTCCACAGAACAGCCAGAACGAAAACGAGAGCCCTCAACAGTACCATCCAGCGGCGAGGTTAGCCCACATTACTCGACTGCGCACCGAGTGGAGGCGCTGACAGCCACCAGCCCTGTGGGAACGATGGCACAACTGGTCGGCTTGTGATGCAACCTTACTTCCAACACAGATCAGATATATTGTTCGGCTGGAGATTCAATCGTGGGCGAGTCTGAGTTGAGAGATGCGATCAGAAGAGCGAAGTGCTGAACAAGAGTCAAGTGGTGGACTACCAGATTGCGAAAGAATATCTTGCTGTGACTAACGATTTTGAGGTGAAATTGAACAAGGTGATTCAACAGGAAAACATTAGAGAATGGAGAAGCTTCCAACTATCTCTTAAGTATTTGACAAAAAAGGTCATATTGATGAGCTAGAAAAGCGGCTTGGGCAAGTTCGGGAGCAGTTGATAATCCGTTTGCTTATCTCGCTGCGGTAAGTACTCCCTTTTCAACGTTAGCAGGTAGCCATTGGACTGAAATCTCAAATAAGTGCGTGCCGTTTCTGATCCCAAGGTTTCTCTGGATAAGTGACATCCGATTGGTCACTTCCAATTACAACACACTTGTCTCGCCGGGTAAGCTCAACCCGATTGGTTGACATCGACCCTTCTACAAACCCTCAAAGCTTCTATCAGCACTCTGATTTGCACAACCGCGAAACATACTATGTAGATGACAAGTAACCCTAGGATTATTTGATGTGAGACGATTTTTGATAGGTGGTTCTCAGTAATATCTTATGTAAGCCGAGATCACTATTGACTTCTATAAAGGCTGGAATCGCTGAAACATGACTCTTACGTATGCTCGAACGGCTGCTTCTTATACTAGTCTTAAACTCGACCAGCCATCATGTCACTTTCCATCTTGCTCTTAGCCTTCCCTGTGGGATTGATTGTATACTTGCTCATTTACATCATATATCAGAGATTCCTGCATCCGCTAGCAAAGTTCCCAGGTCCTTTTCTCGCATCTATTACAGATCTTTGGCAGGTCTCTGAGTTTCTCTCCTTGAAGCAACCGTACAATCTTACGGCCCTCCACGAGAAATACGGTCAATTTGTCCGGTATGGCCCAGACAAGATCAGTACCACAGCTGAAGATGCTATACCGATCGTTTATCAGAAGGGCGGCAGGATGTTCCCCAAAACGGAATTTTACGATGCATTTGGATCGCATATCCCGAATATCTTCGGTATGCGTGACGAATCGGTAAGTTATTTTTGGCAACGCTGATGCGGAACCCATCTTTGACTCAGTCCCTCAGAAACATTCTGTTAGACGGCGACACATGTCTTATAGCTTCTCCGCATCGTCTGTAAAGAAGATGGAGGATCTGCTGGACGAGAACGTCAAAATTCTGAAGCAAAAGTTATGCAGATATGCTGAAAGTGGCGAGACTGTTGACCTCAAAAGGCTCTTCAAATTATACACCATTGATGTCCTTGGCGAGTTAGCTTTTGGTCGGTCCTTTGCAGCCCAGGAGACCGATGACGATTCCCGTGTACCACCAGTAGTTGAGCATACCTTACTCGCGGCAGTAACGGGAGCATGGCCTGCGATGACGACCACGTTGAAGCGATGGCTTCCAAAGGTGCCTTCTCAAAACTTGGGGCGACTGTTTGAGAGCCGCGCAGCCGTTGCAAAGCTGGCATCGATATGTGTTCGAGAGAGACTCGCAGTTCTAGAAGGTGATAAAGGCCTCCATGATGATGCAGCCGCACCGGAACGAAAGGATCTCTTGACTAGCCTGATCTTGGCCAAAGACCCTGAAACTGGAGCGAGGCTGTCTCAGGTTGATCTCGAGGCTGAAGCTTTTGGTTTCATGTAAGTTGTATCCGTCTATAGCCTATCAGCACAAGTGGATACTCATCATGGCACAGCATTGCGGGAACCCACACTACGAGTGCTACCACTTCACTACTCTTTTACCACCTGCTGGAAGCCCCTAGCATTATGGCAAAATGCGTGGCGGAGATTGACTCTCAGCTTCCGGCGTTATGTGAAGATAAGCCGGCCTATGCAGTTGCGGAGGTCGAGGCTTCGCTCCCTTTTCTGCGGAAATGTGTCAGAGAGAATTTCCGTAATACCCCAGTTTTCACTATGCCGTTGGCTCGCAGAGTCCTTAATCCTAATGGTGTGACAATAGGAGGGGAGCACATTCCCTTTGGGGTAGGTTTCGCTATGGCTGCAAAGCCAGGTCACGACTTACTAACGGTTACGCAGACCTCGATTGCAGTTTGCAACCATGCGTTCCACCACAATACAGCTGTCTGGGGTGACGATCATACTATCTTTAATCCAGATCGATGGGATCGACCTGAAACGGCAGCGCGTGGGCGCTATCTGATGCACTTTGGTCTCGGTAGTAGGCAATGCATTGGGAAAACACTTGCTCAGACAAATATATATAAGCTGACAAGTACCCTACTGCGAGAGTTCACTTTTGATTATGCAGGAGTAGGTGGCAGGAAGACAGGGGACCAAAGCGAAGAAAAAGACCAGAGCCCGAGAGGACTGCCAGACATGGTGTCTGTAGGTATCAGTGATCTGGAAGAGCCTCTTCTGGTCAAAGTCTGCAGAAGGAGTTAGTCACCATGACGGCTACCCTATGCTAGGGACTTGATGACAGCTCAGTATGTTTGCAACAAGAGAGTAAAGAGTGTCTCTTGAATTACTCATTAGATCAGAGGAGCACCTTAGGGGATTAGTTTAAGAATGTATAGGCTTACAAACACGAAGTTATCGTCTCTACTGAAAGGTGCGGATGGGTAAATGATCATTTGGGTTTAGCCTCGTTTGAGTAGATATTCTGCAGAAGCACTGGGAAAGAATAGGGTAGTGCTGCGCAGGCGAGCGTAGCCTACCAGTTCGTCTTCAAGCGAGCGTTGCGCGATTGCAACCGTACCTACTCGGCAGCAATTTTGCGATACCTAATTTGCACTTCTAGTACCAGTAATCAGAATGACGCAACCGTAGCTTTTATCTAGCTCATGGTCTTAAAGTCGTTAATGATAAAAGTTAATAGTCGATTTTGGTGGATAGGTTGAAGGGCTGGACTGCACGCCCGCCAACCTCGGTATCCAGTCACATGATGCGGAACTGTTTGACACCCGTGCGTTGCCGGCGAGCGAGTGGACCATGATCCTTCCATCTATCTATCAGTTCGCTAGTTACTCATCGATAGCGCTATACTCTATCGTTATGCCTCCTCAAAATCAGGTGACCAAACGTAGACGCGTAGCTCTTGCCTGTTCACCGTGTCGTACCAGGAAGTCTCGCGTAGTTACATCCCTTTGGTCTACCGCAAACATCGTCTAACATAGTGTCAGTGTGACGGGTTGCGACCTTCGTGCTCCACTTGCGTCGAGTTGTCCTTACAATGCCAATACCGGCGTCTACCATCACCACCGACAAAGAATCTGTATGAGGCAATCGTAACTTGAACGCACATGATAATCATGCCGGATCAGGACATACGCGCAACTCGCGAACAGAGTAAAAGAACTGGAGGCTCGATTAATATCGACATCCACATTCTCAGCCAGATCTCTTCAGCTTGCGACTGAACCATTGAGTAGCCATGATGAGTCTGCTGTAGATCTTTTGGCGACGAAAGTTTTTGACGAATCACCGAAACAAGATATCGGCTACTTCGGTAAGCTGTATTACGCTCTGAAATCACCGCCAGCTAATAATGGAGCGTGAAAGGGCCCACCTCGAACCATGCGTTATTCAGGTTATTGACTACAACTTTGACGCACAAGTTGCCTACCTTTCGCCGGCACGCTGAGCAGAATATTGCTCCCTCATCGTCCAGCTTCCTTGACCAACAACAGACAGACGCTGCAAAGCGGTCCTTGGAGCCAATTCCACGGCACAAGTTCCTCAATTCAGAGCTTAGAAGCCATGTTGTTGCGTCAAATGATCAAAACTTACGGAGTTTAGTAAACCTCTTCTTCAAAGCCCAAGGTTCAGTTTTGCCATATGTCGACAAATCTGTACTCGGCTTCGACGGAAACCGATCTATCTTAGAGTCATTTCACACCAACTCCAACGCTAAGACAGCATTGTTAAATATCATGTGTGCTCACGCAGCACTAAGCAGGTCATGTCCAGATGCCGAGATATTTTACCGCCGTACGCTTGCACTCCTTGATGGGTTGTCTCTTCGTGGCGCCAGTTTAGAACTCGGTATGTAAGGATATCTGACCGAAAATACCCTGATGATGACATAGATTGACATGCTGTGCATAGTGCAAGCGCTTCTACTGCTTTGCAGTTTCCAACAAAATACACAACGCTCCATTGCCAGTTGGACCTACCATGCAATCGCAGTCAAGACGGCTTTTCAAATGGGTCTACATGCGTCTAATTTGTATGATGGAAAAGATGCTCTGTGTGGTGAGCTTCGGAGAAGAGTCTGGCTCGGTGTGATCATACAGGATAGTGCCTTAAGTATGGCATTGGGACGACCTCGTCTGATCCTTCCACCTCACGCACAAATATTACACGAACAAAAGAGCCAATCGAGTCTTACTGACAGCGTAGTTTCCTTCTATCAGCTTGCGTGAGTGCCCTAGGATTAAGACTGATAAAGCTGACTTCCACTCAGGGAATTAACCAAAGTGAGAGCCTCAATGATGGACGCGACCGAAGAGCGCCATTTTGATTCTTCACAGCCCTGTGGTATTCAAGAGATTCTCCCTCAAAGGTTACAGCATATATGCAGACTCGAACAGTGGAAAAGGAATCTTCCATCGGCGTGTGCATTCACTACCTACGCAGAAATAGCGATGTGGTCTCCACCATCGTACAGGAGTAATCGCTTCCGTATTCTACTAACTATCCATTATCATGTCACTACTTTACTCATCAATCAACCAGTACTAGAGTCGATCGCCAAGCGAGAGCCCGGACATGACATTATCCATTCATGCACCGGTGAGATCTCAATAGCCATGGAAAATGACTTTACAGCAGCGAGAGAACTCGATAATATCACAGCCTGCATAGCCAAGACATGCCCAGATTTCTTTTACCATAATGCAATATGGTGGACCTGCAACTACTATGGTGAGTTCTTCTCTTTGAGTTACAAATGTCGCAATATGAAACTAACATTGGATAGTCTTTACTGCCGCCTTACATTTATTTGGAATACTTCTAATGAGCTACCAACCCGACTCCATAATGCTGGACAGATTGCCTGGCTCGTTGGAGGTTCAGAAAGCCGTCGCATCAAGCTTGCAGACACTGGAAAGTATTGATAGAGGCAGCCTGATGAACCGCAAAGGCCGGCAGTGTTTGCAAAGACTCTTGGATATGCTCGAGACGGTTGGTAAGTTGAATGTTCTACCTTTGAAGGTAGATTAACTGCTGACCCACCTGGTGATAAAGTGCCACATGCGGTTTCTGTGCCGAATGACATGTCGCACAACGATCCCACGCTTACAGATACATTGGACGATATCCTTGCACAGTTTATCGCTGAACCCGCATGCGATGTCATTCTTCAATCTAGTCAGCTTGGCTTTTCGGATCTGGATATAGGCTTTCCAGACTCTAGTTTTGGTGACTAGCAGGGGTTCTAAAAGAAAGAGGATGATCTAACTAATATAAGTTCCGGGCTCGAGTCTTAATCATATCATTATACACTTAATATAAGAGGTATACATAATATTTAGAAGTAGTAGTGTAGTATATATATAACAAGTATACATCTTGCGTCGACTAGTAAATAGATATAGAGTACTTAGCGTAGATAGAAGTAGAGTATAGAGTAGACTACCTAAGGGTGGAGACCCATTTGCCAGCCTAATTTTAGGGTAACCCTATAGCTAGTGCAGGCTAGCCGTCTTATTTACTAGTAGGGGCTATAGAATACACCATAATGTCGTTTTAATCGCTACTTTAACTAGTACGAATGCCTACGTATCTTGCTTTAACTGTAATACTAAGCTGAGACTTCAAAATCTATTAGGGAGTAGCTTTGCAAAGGAAGGTTTTATTTCAGCTTGAAGAGTCTCGAAAAAAGGGTGATCAGCTGCATATCTGCCTTGCCTCGCCACACTAGGCTGTGCGACCTGTCGCACCAGACCCAAACGAAGCTTCAAAAAGCCTACTCGCAATACCAAGAATGTCCAATCGTATGCCTAGGATGTGTCCACGGTGGCTCCCTTTTTCCGCTAGCCCCTATTGGAGAGACCCTGCAGATATGGCGCCAATGCTGCGACTCAGCCTCACCGCCGTAGGGGTCGCTTGTTCTAATGAAATTCAGTGCCGTTCCCCTTTCTTGAATACCTTGTATACCACCCTTCAGATAAGCCACCGTTTTCCCGCAGCTCCGCAAAGACTTTCCTGTGAAGACTTCTAGTCGTAAAGTCAACCTTCATCTTTGATGGAACCCATAACAGGGCCCAGATCAGAATCAAACGATGGTCGAGGAACCGTTGGCATTATTTGGGCTTGCTTGGCCACCACATTTTTGTGTACATATACGGTTCTCCACCTGGATGTCCAAACGCGAAATTCGAAAAAGTGGAGTCCAGCCAGACACAAATTCAGATGGATCATGACTGGTATCTTTGCTCCAGAGGTCATTACATCTATTGCATGCTCACAGTGGCTATTTGCCCGAGCTCTAGTGAAACACATGGGAGAGAACGGTTGGACCAATGCGACCATGATCGAAGCGCATTTTTTGTCAATGAGGGGTGTCGCAGTCAGGAACAAGGTGGAGGACAGGATACGAATTGGACAGACTCACCTGACTCCTCCAGACGTCGTCGGTAGCTTGGAATTCCGGGCGGTGTTCCCTTCGAAGGCAACAATTTAGGACAAAAGCAAGACCGAATTAATTGGAAAGCTCTCAACATGCACACAAATCCTCTGGCTACTTATTCAGGTCATAAGGCGTAAGCTTCAAGGGGACTCTGTTTCACCATTGGAGGTTACCACCATCTCATATGTTGTGCTTGCCATGGCTACGTTCACCTTTTGGTGGCAAAAGCCAAAAGACATTAAGCAGCCATGTTTTGTCGATATGGAACTGGATGTGCATGAAGAGCCGGAGAGGGTATTATCCTGGTGGCGAGACTTCGGCAGGCCGAGGGGCACATCGATGTTCGCCGCATACATCAGCTCCGCCTGCTTCTCAGCTATTCATTGCGCTGCTTGGAACTACCAGTTCCCCACTACGACCGAGAAATGGCTCTGGAGAGGATCTTCAATTGCGTGTTTCGTGGCACCTGTTGCTTTCATTACCATGGCTACTGTCGTGTCAAGAGATTTAATTCTTAATTCACTAAGGGCGAGGATTATTCTCGGGTCCTATGCCGTCGCGCGGATGTTTCTACTGGTAGAGAGTTTTGCTGCGTTTCGTGCGGCTCCGGCTAGCATTTACAACACCGTTCGGTGGGCTGAATATGTTGCACATTGGGGATAAATCAACTAAATCTACCAGCATATCCCTTATGTCAAGTTTAGGCGTCTAAATAGAATGCATTTCCAGTGTAAAAATATTGAGTCATCACATAAATGAATACAGGTATTAGAGACGTAGAATATTTAGAAGAGCGTATATATTATTGTAGGGTTCTGGCATCCTAGCTTAGCTTATATTGAGGCCATTGCACGGCACAATTAGTAACGTAGTCCACGTTTGCGGCAGCGTTTGGCCTGCGAAAGAAGTTGATGCTTTCTGGTAAGGTAAGGCTCATCGGAAAATGGAGATGGTTTCATTGAATGGCTACGCTACGCTGAACATTTGTTCAACTCGCCCATGAGCTCCGAGAGCAGAGCCACACAAACATCCTTTATTTTTCTCCTCGCGCAGGTGACTATGAGGGTCAGCATCGAGACATTTCTCGATAACTCCTGCGTATACTAAGCCCATGATAGTGCCGTAGTGAGTCAATGTATATTGTTTTGCTTGCAAAACTTGCTTGGAGAGATGTACTCAATCAAGGACTTCGCTTTTACTTGCATGTCTTTTCTCGTCCCGTGAGCTTCTATCGGTTTCTCGCGCCTTTGTATTTCCCCAAGCTTAGACAAAGGCCGCAACATTCTAATTTCAAGCAACAAACAGCCTACACTATAAATATCGAAGAAGCTTTAACTCTTAATCAAAGGCTCTTCCGCCCTCTTTGGGTGCTAATATTCATTAAGAGTGATTTTTCCTGGCGCCTGAGTGCAAGTAAGCCTACGTTTCCTGTCTTCTTCCCCTATTTCCTTTGCGCCTATACGCGCGTGGCCGAAACCCACCAAAAAGACCTTGGAGTAATCGAGTCGCGGTGTCGAGGAGGTCATGCTGGACCGAATTTCTAATGAAGTTAGGAAAATCATGACATACCCAGGCCTAAAACTGTAACGGACGGAATTCACGACCACCTCCATAGTCTCTCAGGCACATAGATCTAATCTAGATGTAACCTAAATTAAATCTAAATAGAGTAGGTATAAGTACTGGTTATCTAATTCAGTTATTCTATAGATTTTAAATATTCTCTTATACTAGTTAAATCTATTGGCGTCTACTTAAATTAAGACATTTTACTATTCTATCTCTTTCTTTTTTAGCTTCTTACTACTAGCTCGCCTATAGCGATTAGCTGATCAGTTAATTAAAAGTATCTTAAAATAATAGTAGGCCCCCCCTCAGCCTACTAAAAATTTAACATTTAAAATTAAAAAGAAAGAACTTCGTCTAAGTAGATATTTAAACGCGCCGCCGATCAGTATATTTTAAACTAAAAGTTCAAGTCTGGATGGACCCTAAATCTAGTAGAATGACTATCTCTTTAATAGACTTTTACTTATTAAATATCTACTAATAGATAAAAGCCTCTTAGTATCTAATAATAGGCGTATTATGTTACACAGGGTCTTAAGACTATACTTCCCTAGTCTTGATCCAGGTTAGGGCGAGATGGCTAATAAGTAAACCGTGCGATTATTTTCTAGCGATCTAATAAAGTAGGTATAATCAATATAAATAATAACTAATTTTATACTAAAATATAATAAATAAGTACTAATCTATATAAGAGAAGGAATTATAATAGAATACTAATTAAGTTAACTATAATAAGTATTATAATAAAATTTAACCTATTCCTATACCTATTCTACTCTAATCCTACTATCTCTTCCTTTCTTACTATCCCTAGGATAGTAGTGATATTTAGAAGGCTATTATCTCTAGGCTAGGCTGGCGAATAGGGTGTGGGGTACCCTGCGCGGGTTAGGGTAGGGTACGGGTGCTTGGCAGGTGGGTGGAGGTAGGGTTGGGTTACTTGGCATGCGGGTGGAGGTAGGGTTGGGTTTGCCAAGACTAGGGTGGAGGTAGGGTTGGGTTACTTGGCGCGCGGGTTAGGGTAGGGTTGGGTACTTGGCGTGCGGGTGTAGGGTAGGGTATAGGGTACCCTATAGGGGTATCTCAAAGTCATGATATCATAGATATA
>PELC01000125.1:0-68634 GCA_005212705.1 Curvularia lunata
AGACAGTAGTCGAGCACCTTGAGCGATTTGAGCACGTGGCGCCAGTTCTTTCCCCGGTCCCCCCCGTTCTTTTTTCCCTCCTCCAACCCTCTTTTCTTTTTTTTGGACTATTTTGTTTCCGATAATAATGAGACAAACGCGGTACCCAATTAGACAATCTTGTATGATAACACGGCACAAAATGACCCCAGGTGACGTGACTGACACGAGTCGCGTTTTGGTAATGGAGTTCCGAGCGCCTTGGCGCAACCTAGCGTAGTTGGCACACGCATGGCATGGTTTCCTCTCCTTTTTCCCCCTCCATCTCCTCTTCTTACCTATTCTGTCTCCATGTCTTTCTCCTCTCATCTATTTTCCGCTCTTCCTTTCATTCTTTTTCCATCATGAGCTTGTTTGGCATGCAGGATACATCATTAATGACACACACAATCACACGTCTACCACGACAAAACACCTACACAGTTCCCCTAATGCAAAAATATACTCTTGAACATCCTGTGATCATAATCTCATTTCATTTGGCCTATAACCCTACTATCTGCCCTATTTCCTACAGGTTTACAAACGCTATCTAGGTATCGTAGAATCTCCCGTTATCCCCATGATTATTTTTTCTTGGTGGAAGGTTTTTGCCGGAAAGATTCAAGTCTATCGAGTCATGGTCAGTGAGTGGACAACTTAAGAAACCAAAGTATGCCCAATGATTTTTAGTTGTAGTATCCACAATGAAGAAGAGGTGAGAAATTTTGCTTAGGAAAAAAGGAAAAAAAGCGTTACACACGTAAGCTTTTTTTTTGTGTTCTTTATTCATGTGCTGTTTTTTTTTGGTTCTTCTCTTTCTGTCTTGTCTACAGACGAGGCCTACTGGCCCCGCCCGATGTGGTACTCACCGACTTGTTCTTAATGTCAAAGCGGTCGTTGTTCATAATCTTCTCCCAGCCAGCCACAAAATCCTTCACAAACTTGTTTGTGTTGTCGGGAATCGAGTAGATCTCGGCAATGGCGCGGAGTTCAGGGTGGTGACCAAAGATGAGGTCGTGACGGGTACCAGTCCACTTCTTCTGGCCAGACTTGCGGTCAAAGCCCTCATAGAGCTCCTTGCTGTCATCGGTTGCCTTCCACTCGAGGTTGTTGTCAAGAAGGTTGACAAAGAAGTCGTTGGTAAGTTGGCCGGGACGGTTGGTGAAAATTCCGTGGGAGGAGCCATCCCAGTTGGCGTTCAGGGCACGCATACCACCGGTAAGGACAACCATCTCGGGGGCAGTGAGACGGAGAAGGTGTGCCTTGTCAACATCGAGCTGCTCAGTTCGGACACGCTGAGTGCCCTTGCCGTAGTTGCGGAAACCATCGGTGACGGGCTCGAGGTGCTCGAAAGACTGGGCGTCAGTCTGCTCCTGAGTGGCGTCGGTGCGGCCTGGAGTGAAAGGAACAGGCACACCAGCGGCCTTCTCAACGGCAGCGGTACCAGCGAGGACAATCAAATCAGCAAGAGAAACCTTCTTGCTGCTGCTGCTGTTGAACTTGGACTGAATGCCCTCAAGAGCCTTGAGAACCTCGGCCAACTCCTTGGGGTTGTTGACCTCCCAGTCCTTCTGAGGAGCAAGGCGGATACGAGCGCCGTTGGCACCACCACGCTTGTCGCTGCCGCGGAAAGAAGCTGCTGAAGCCCAGGCAGTGCGGATGAGCTTAGCGGGCTCGATACCAGCCTCGAGGACGTGCTTCTTCAAAGTCTGGATCTCGGCGTCGCCAATGATCTCACCCTCAGGCTGGGGAACAGGGTCCTCCCAGACAAGGATCTCCTTGGGGACCTCTGGGCCGAGCCACCTGGAGCGGGGGCCCATGTCACGGTGGAGAAGCTTGAACCAGGCACGAGTGAAAGCATCGTGAAGCTCCTCGGGGTGGTCCAGCCAGCGACGAGTGATCTTCTCGTAGGCAGGGTCCATACGCATCGACAAGTCGGTGGTCAGCATCCTGGGCTTGTGCTTGACGTTGGGGTCATAGGCGTCAGGAATGATCTTCTCATCGGTCTTAGCAACCCACTGGTGAGCACCAGCAGGGCTCTTCTCCAGTTCCCACTCAAACTTGTAGAGGTACTCGAGGTACTTGTTGCTCCACTTGGTGGGTGTGCCGGTCCAGGTGACCTCGAGACCACTGGTGATAGTGTCTGGGCCGTTGCCACGGCCGTGCTTGTTCTTCCAACCCAGTCCCTGTGTGGCAACGTCTTCTGAGTTGGGGTCTGGGCCAGTGTTGGAGGCGGGAGCAGCACCGTGTGTCTTTCCGAAAGAGTGGCCACCGACGATGAGGGCAGCGGTTTCCATGTCGTTCATAGCCATACGGCCAAAGGTTGTGCGGATGTCGTGGGCGGCGGCAACGGGATCAGGTACACCCTCGGGGCCTGAAAGAGTTAGTCAAGGCTGGATTCCACAAAGTCAAAGAAAGAACTCACCCTCTGGGTTCACATAGATGAGACCCATGTGCGAAGCGGCCAATGGCTGCTCGAGGTTCCTCGATGTGTGAGGCTTGCTTGAGTCGGTCTTGTGCTGTTCGCCGTCGAGGATGCCCGCGCCCTTGACGCCCTTTGCGCCGTCTGCGTAACGGACATCGCTGCCGAGCCACTCGGTTTCACCACCCCAGTAGACGGACTCGTCTGACTGGAAGGTGTCGGCGCGGCCACCAGCGAAACCAAAGGTTGGGCAGCCCATGGACTCGAGGGCGACGTTTCCGACGAGAAGCATGAGATCGGCCCAGGAGATCTTGTTGCCATACTTTTGCTTGATAGGCCAGAGGAGGCGGCGGGCCTTGTCGAGGGAGACGTTGTCGGGCCAGGCATTGAGAGGGGCAAAGCGCTGCTGTCCGTCACCACCGCCACCACGGCCGTCGGTGACGCGGTATGTACCAGCGGCATGCCAGGACAGACGGATGCTGTTGGACTTGTTAGAGACAAAGACAATGGCTGAGGAGGCAAGGGGCAGACATACAAGAAACCGCCATAGTGACCAAAGTCGGCAGGCCACCAGTCCTGGGAGTCGGTCATGAGGGCCGTGAGGTCCTTCTTGAGCCCTTCATAGTCGAGCTTCTTGAACTCCTCAGCGTAGTCGAAGTCGGGGCCGAGGGGGTTCTGTCTGGGGTCGTGCTGGCGCAGAATGTTTGTCCTGAGCTCGTTTGGCCACCAGTCCGCGTTCCGTGTACCGGCGCCGGCGACATTGGCGACCTTGACGGGGCACTCGCCTTTGGACATGATGAATGATTAGTCGTATGTGCTATGAGGGTGTGTGAGTGAAGCACAAGCTGGCGAGGCGGCGGCTGGGGAGTATCTGGGTATAAGTAGCGGGGCATTCATAAGCACCTGTTCTGGCCAACAACACCAGACCAGCACCTCCCCTCCCGCAGTCTTGGTGGGTCCGCATCTGTTAGCTCCATTTTGCCTGGCAGTACGGGCCAGTCACCCCACTATACCGATTCATTCAGGTGTGTCGAAGCGCCAAAACAAGCCATCGCCGATCGCCCTCTCCGTTGCGGGCTCAATTGGGAGTCTCCCTTTTTTTTCTGGGCTCCATTTCGCCCTCGAGCACTGCAATGGTCTTGCAGTTGTCCTGGCGCATTGCCGTTGCTGCCACGACCATCCATGGGCTGGGGGTGTCAGGTGGGTGGCGTGTCGAATCGAAGACCCCGCTTTCGGAACCGGAGGCGCATCGACACTTGAGAAACTCGACGTCTCTGATTCGCCGACGCGAAGTCACGTGCGCGCGATAAACACCGAGGCAACGAGAATGGGAGCCGGAAAGTGGCGGCTTGCTGTGCTCGACTGGCCAGACGCCTGCTTTGAGTAAGCATCTCAGATCTTCCCTCACAGTCTGCTGTCCTAGACTATTCCGCATTGCGCAAAGCCCCACGGCTGCATACGTATGTCCAAGCACGCTTGAGCATGCTAGATGCTTCGACAACGTCTGCTGAGGTGCCACCACTACCCATGCCCGAGCCATGTGGTTGTACAGAGCATTTGTGCATCTCATGCATTTTGCATTTAGCCAAAGACTTGGGACCCAGGTGCGGAAGACTCAAGACCCGTTCCCAGCTTACCCTCTGTGCGACATCTCGGGCCCCTCCGTTTCATGACCTTGGCATATCACACGGTGCCACTCCAGTCCAAAGGCGACCATCACAGGACAAGACCGAGCTCTGGCTAGCAGCAGAACTATGGCCTGGGCTGTACGCATATAATATATACAACTGGCTGTATGACGACACCACTGCCGGTTAGGCTCTACCGGCTTACATACTCACATCTGCTGCGACTGTTGTTGTAACCCCACATCTGCGCTCTATCACCCCGCATTGTGTCATAGCAGGGGTCCTCGCCATGGGAGCTAGGCCGCTTATCCACACACGTCTCCAGAGCCACCGCCACCCGCTCTTCTTGAAAGCCAGGGCCTTACGGAAATGCCAATCCCTGGCTGCGGAAGTGGACTGGAAAGAGATGAAATAGCCTTCTGGAAAGCTATTTGTTAATTGCTAGTAGCCTTACAGTCAGAACTCAGGCGGCGATTGGTATTCCCGGACTTGCTGACCTTGGTACACCATCTCATTAGAAAACGTAAATGTCTCCAAAACAACGCTAGACTTGTTGTGTATCAGGCGTTCACCGTTTCTAACGAAGTGATGAATAGGTCGTCTCCACTGGTCCGGCAAATCGCAGCTATTGGAGAAGCTATGGGGGGTTTCGCGAAGAGGGGTAAAAGTGTACCGAGGGGATTGTGTACAACTGTACACAACAGTCTGCTTATACTTTACCGGTCACCTCACTCGTCTTCAGGTTTTGGTATAAGTGCTGTTGCCCCAAGTGGTTACTTCTTACACCTTAAACTCCACTCAAAATGGCAGAAGACAAATTACAGACGTTTGAAATCCCAAAGACCTGCAAGGCAGGCGTAGTAGTCAACGAAGGTCCTGATTTCCGTATAGAAGTGCAGGATGTTCCCGTCCCCGAGATTGGTAGGTCGACAGCATGGTTTGCTGTGGGAGGACGCTGACACCGTCTATTAGGACCTACCGATGTCCTCATTAAGCTCAATGCGACCGGCATCTGCCACTCAGATCTTCACTTCATGCTCAATGACTGGAATGTGCCAAAGATGTCGGATCTTGGTACCAAATGCGCTGGACATGAAGGTTCAGGCGTGATCGTAAAGGTCGGCGACCAGGTCAAGAATTTGAAGCCTGGCATGCGCGCTGGTTACAAGGTGAGCAGACCCACGGCGGAACACAAAAGCGCAAATGTGGAGTCGTCGTGGTATCTAACATATCACAGCCCATCCAGGATACTTGTGGGGCATGTGATCTTTGCCGCAACGGCAACGAGTGCTACTGCGCAAAAGCTGTCCTGACTGGTTTGATGGTCGACGGTTCATACAAACAATACGTCGTCTCGCCCGAGCGATATACGACCCTGATTCCAGACGGAGTAGATGATTACATTGCAGGCCCCATTATGTGCTCTGCCTCGACAATCTACACCTCGATCAAAGAGTCACAGCTGCAGCCAGGAGACTGGGCCGTTTTTCCGGGTGCCGGCGGAGGTGTGGGATTACAGGGTGTGCAACTAGCCAAGGCCATGGGTCTCCGGGCTGTCGCCATTGATACTGGAGAAGAGAAGAAGAAGCTCTGCCTAGAGACTGGAGGTGCTGAGCATTTCATTGATTTCAAGAAAGTAGAAAACGTGGCTGAGGAGGTAGTACGAGTGTGCGATGGCATCGGCGCCCACGGCGTCTTCGTCACAGCTGTCCAGACTTATCCTTCTTCTTTGACCTACCTCGGTTCTCGCGTTGGGGGCAAGGTCATGTGCATCGGACTGCCACCAGCGGGCACCCTACACGTGGATGTGGATCCCAACCAGATGTGTTTCAGGAAGCAGGCCATAGCAGGCACGCTGGTGAGCAGCATGGCCGATGTCGACAAGACACTCGACTTTGCTAGGCGCGGCCTCCTGAAGCCCATCTACACAGTGTACCCCTTGAGTCAGTTTGACGAAGCAGTACAAAAGCTACGGCGTGGGGAAATTGCTGGAAGGGCAGTTGTCGACTTTAATAAGGAGTAGTGGATGGTGAGTGGGATTTGGGTGTAGCATCGTACGAGTTTTCTATGCGTTCCAGTCGTATAGAGAAGGGTTTAAGCGAATTCAGCATATATGTGTATAATTCTGTTGGACTCTAGGCGCGTTGTTCATGACGGTGATCAAGCAAATGTCATATCCGTTTGGGTAAGGTCTATTGCGTCGGAATTAGCGGGCAGAATGCACATTGTTGGTAACTATCCGGTAAATGCGGCGTATGGAATGAAGACGCCGGATTGTGGGGAGCATCGGAAGCAGCACCAAGTCGAAGAAAGAACCACCAAAATCACCGAGATGTCCCGAGCTTCCTTCCTTTGCAGGCCTAGAGCTCCACCCCAGGATAATCTTTCTAGAAAAAAAGTTGTCAGCTCTTCTAAGCAGTCTAAACTGTCATTCAGTGCTTGAAAAGATCTAAGTGACACCAAGAATTTATAGATATCGACGCAAAGCGGACAATATGTCGGAGTCGCGCTAATTTTTCCAAGCTGGTAGCAGTTTTAGAACACAACAGAAGACCGTTGTCGGTAAGCGCGTGAACATTCTCATTCACTACTACTCGGCGGCAACATTTGTGGGGTAGTACGAGTGATTACTAGCATTACCTACAAGCTATGAGGGCGACTATGCAATACAGTTTCCACCCTTGTACGAATTTTAGCCTTGCTCTACCCCAGACCCCGCATATCCTCCGGAACGTGGGGATCTAGAGTATAGTTTGGGAACAAGGCACGAGTCATGATACAAAGAGTAAATTTCTCGTCTGTCTTTGCTACTTAAACAGACCGGAGGGGCGCATCGTCAAGCTCAATCCAGGTACAGCAGACTACCGAACAGCCCTCATGTCGTTCAAATCAACCTTCGCCGCTGTCCTAGGTGTTACTGGTGAGCCAAAACGAGATCTTCATTGGTACAGTCGGCGCTGATCGATTCATCCTAGGCCATGTCGTTTCAGCTTTCCGAAACCCCATCATAGGGGGAGTCAATGCTGATCCGTCAGCCATTCGCGTGGGAGATGATTATTTCTTGGCCACATCGTCCTTTGAGTACTTCCCTGGTATACCCGTATACCACTCAAAAGACTTAATCAACTGGGAAATCGCCAGCTATGGCTTGTCACCGGCGAATGGCATCTACGACCGTCAGTTGCTCACGACGGGTGGAATTTTTGCGTCCACCATTCGTCACCACAACGGAACCTTCTACCTAATCACTAATTATGCCACTAGTAAGCATGACTAGCAGCACTTGGAATGTTAGGAACCGTCACTAACGGAGCCGCGGATAGCATTCGATCCGTCTGACCAGCGTCCGTTTGTAGTCACAACGACTGACGTCTTTGGAAATTGGAGTCAGCCAGTGTGGTTTGATCAACTTGGCATTGATCCCGACCTTTTCTTCGATGACGATGGATCCGTGTACTTGTCCACTGCACTACCAGAGAATGCCCCTCTGGGTGGCAATAGCTCCATCTGGCAATCCAAGGTTGATATTGAGACCGGCCACTCATTGGAACAGCCCAAGGAGATCTATCGCTCCGAACTGCCGCTGAAGATTCGTTGGGCTGAAGGTTCGCATCTGTACAAGATCAACGGTTACTATTACCTGTCAGTCGCCGAAGGTAAGCAAAACCATTCGCCGATGTGAAACATACCAGCAAAGTCTCACAGTATCGTAGGAGGCACAGACGTTGCACATCGCCAGATGATTGCGCGAGGCCCATCTCCCTCAGGCCCTTGGGAAAGGAGCCCACTGGGTCCTATGGTATACAACGGCCGTGATCCATCTCTACCAATCCAGCAAACTGGCCACGCAGATCTTGTGCAACGCCCCGATGGTAAATGGTACACGGTGTTCCTTGCCATACGTCCTCAACTTCCTGCGAACCTCAATGGTACCTACCAACTAGGCCGTGAGACTTTCCTGAGTCCCGTAACGTGGAGCCAAGACGGCTGGCCACTGGCGAACAACGGGTCAGTCATCGCTTTTGAGATGGATGATCCAAGCCTGCCACAGCAGCCGGAAAGCACTGTCTGGAAGGATGACTTCTCATCCCACACTCTCAAGTATGGCTGGGAGTTCCGCACTACACCCTACGGAAACTGGTACCGTCTTGAGAATAATTCATTGATCATCCGCGGAAATCAACGCTCGCTTTCCGCCCTTGATGGCATAGCCTTGATCACCAAGAAGCAAACTGAACTCCACTATCAGTTTGGTGTCGATCTCGAATTCCAACCATCGCTTGAAACGCACGAAGCCGGACTCACAGCTTGGATCAACGACGAGTTCCATAACAGCGTGTCCGTGTCATTGTGCAAAAATAGCAATAGCACTTATTGTGTGAGGACAATGACTATTGCACAGGGTCCTGGTATTGATGGCAACGTTACAACCACTTACACGCCATTATCCGAGCATGATATCAAAAATGGTGTACCCAGCGTACGCCTCTACGTCCGCTCCACCCCCGAAACCTACCAGCTCGGATACTCTTCCGTGGGCTCCACGAGTCCCAAGTGGCTCACCGCATTCTCAGCTGCCTGGATGGCACCGCGATCGGGAGGACGCTTGTCGTTCCAGGGTGCGCGAATGGGCCTGTACGCTACAGGCAACGGCGTAACGATGATCAAGGATGCTACGTTTAGAAATGCAGAGGCGATAACAGGTAGTCATGTTTGAGAGTAATGCTGGAGTGGTATCTAGTCAAAGAAAAAGTGTTTTAGTCTTGCACTCATACAATTAGAATCCTATTTCTTATGCTCACAATCTCCGAACATTAGTCGAAACATCCTGTAGACAGGCTGTGGCTATCGTACAAGACCAAACTAGAGGATAAACATGTCATGAAAATTATAAATAGATCTTCGATATTCAGGGGCCATCTTGAATTCGGCAACGAATATCTTTTGGTATAACCTAGTATCTTGACAGTGCCTAATTTACGGCGAAATCAGCTGAAAAAGATAATAACTCCATTTTATCCTCGCACAGAAGACAAACTCAGCAATATCGATGAAATTTATTGTGACGTTTTATGTATAAACAGAAAGTGCAGGACCTTCATTAGGCGCCGCAATTTTACGTAGTACTATTGGAAGAGAGGAGCGACTATCTTGTGATTCTAGGCCATGGCGCACAGACCACTGCTCGTTCGCTGCACATGCGTCTTACTAGGACCCAGTCCTACGTCGGTGGTACAGCAATCCTACATTGTCCGTTCTTCCATATAACAATTGCTTGCGCAATGCGCCTCGGCCTTCCAACAAGTATATGTCGAGGGCATGTCCAGCTCTTCGCACAGCCGGTCCCCAACCGGACACGTTAACCCCTCATCGAGTCGCACATCGAACGGAAAGCAACCAGCTGTCCAAGATGCTCACGATGACGAAGAAGCGCTGCTGGCAGACGACCCCTTAGATCCCGATCTACCTGAGCAGTGCGCATCCCGCTGTACTATCTCCCCGCATCCGATACTGAAATACATGCAGACTATCATTTAAGCGCAAACCAAGGGCACCCACATCGTCCTTCGGCTTCTCACGATACCTCCCCTCGCCGCTCACGTCTTCCAGCAATCGCGCGTCGCCCTCTCCACGATCTCACCGCGCGACTCCTTCAAACGAGCTTAACCTAAAATATCTCGAAACACCAGGCAGCGCCAGTGAACACACTCAAGACTCCAAGGATGCGAGTGGGCTGGATTGGCACATCGAGGGGCCAGGTCGAAGAGTAGGCTACGACGATCTCACCGCCATCGACTGGATTTTTGAATACGCAAAAGAGCGCCAGCGACTGAGGTACTTGTACACAGGCGCAAGCGGCATCCTGGGCCATGTAAAGCAGCTTGCGGACGCGAGTCAAGCCTGGATCATCCTGGTCGCCGCAGGTATCCTAAGCGGAGGCATCGCAGCCTTCATCGATATCGCGAGCGATTGGCTTGCGGATCTCAAAACGGGATACTGTCACAATGTGGACGGGGACGGGCGATTCTATCTCAACAAGAGCTTCTGTTGCTGGGGAATAAACGAGGCACAGGCATGTCATGATTGGAACTCATGGGGCTCGGGCATGGGCATTAGCAGTGCTGGTGGGAGATATGTGGTTGAATATATCTTCTTCGTTCTGTTTTCGGTAAGTCGCAGATGCTGGACTGTACTTGGGGAACCAGAAGGGCTGACTCTTGTTAGGTGCTGTTTGCGGCATGCGCTAGTTTTCTGGTCCGCGAGTTCTCTCCGTATGCCAAACATAGCGGTATACCAGAAATCAAAACTGTCCTGGGTGGATTCGTCATCAGACACTTTCTAGGCGGCTGGACGTTGGTTACAAAGACAATTGGCTTGGTAGGCAACATCGAGAGAGATGGTTTCGTGTCAGCGGCTAATCTGACCAGTGTTTGGCTGTCGCATCGGGTCTCTGGCTAGGCAAGGAGGGTCCGTTAGTGCACGTCGCATGCTGCTCAGCGAACCTCTTTATGAAGCTGTTCAGTAGTGTCAACGGTAATGAAGGTCAGTAGGATACTCTCGTTCTCTCATCCAGTACGCTAACTTGTACAGCACGAAAACGAGAAGTCTTCTCTGCGGCTGCCGCAGCAGGCATCTCAGTTGCCTTTGGTGCGCCAATAGGCGGTGTGCTCTTTAGTCTCGAGCAGCTATCATACTATTTTCCAGACAAGACCATGTGGAGCAGTTTCGTATGCGCCATGGTAGCAGCTGTCACTCTTCAGGCATGCAACCCCTTCCGCACAGGAAAGCTCGTCTTGTATCAAGTCACTTATCACAGTGGATGGCACGACTTTGAGCTTGTGCCCTTTGTGTTCCTCGGAATCCTAGGTGGTCTGTTTGGAGGATTCTTTATCAAGCTCAACATGAGCGTTGCCGAGTGGCGCAAGAATCGGCAATATCTCAAAGGCCCTGTGAGAGAGGTCGTCATCGTGGCATTCGTGACAGCGTTGATCAACTTTCCGATCAAGTTTATGCGCGCTCAGGCTTCCGAACTGGTACACATTCTTTTCGCTGAGTGTGCCGACCTTACTGAGGATACTCTCGGCCTTTGCAAGTCTGGCAAAGCCAACACTGGAGTGATTGCTTTGCTACTGGTATCCTCAGGGCTGGGTATCATACTAGCAGGCTTCACCTTTGGCCTGCAAATTCCAGCCGGAATCATCCTGCCCTCCATGGCTATTGGAGGTCTCTTTGGTCGTGCGGTAGGGTTGTCCATGCAGGTGGTACAGGCCGCTTGGCCCACCCTGTTTGTCTTCAGTTCCTGCGAACCCGACGTTCCTTGCGTAACGCCGGGAACTTACGCCATTATTGGCGCCGCATCAGCCCTGGCAGGTACGACACGCATGACGGTTTCGATTGTGGTCATCATGTTTGAGCTGACCGGGGCTCTCACGTATGTTTTGCCCATTATGATCGCAGTCATGATCAGTAAATGGATCGGTGACGCAATCTCCCCACGTGGCATCTACGAGTCCTGGATACACTTTAAAGGGTATCCTTTCCTCGACAATCGCGACAACAACGGTAGCTCCATTCCCGATGTCAGCGCAAGTCATGTCATGACGCGTATCGAAGACTTGACTGCCATTACTGCGACTGGACACACCATCGGATCGCTGCGTGAGCTTCTGTCTCAACATCGATTCCGCGGATTCCCCGTGATTGACAACAGTCGGGACGCACTTTTGCTTGGCTACATATCCAGAACCGAATTACAGTATGCGCTTCAGACTGCTCTGACACCCCCTCGGAACCTAGCCCCTGAGACAGAAGCATTCTTCTCACACCAGCCCCTCTCAGACCCTACAACGTCGCTCGATCTCCGGCCGTGGATGGATCAAACGCCTATCACGCTGAATGCCAAAGCTAGTTTCCAGCTCACAGTTTCCATGTTTCAAAACCTTGGACTACGCTATGTGCTATTCACGGATCGAGGGACCCTTAAAGGATTGCTTACGAAGAAGGATGTTTGGTATGTCATGGAAGGCATGGAGGAAGAGCGTGAAGAGGAGGGTATGGGTATGGGAGCTGGCAGAGGGCTCGGGGAGGAGGGAGCAGAGGACGAAGACGATGAACAGAGGGGTCTGCTCCCGGAGGCAGACGAGGGCTTCATTGGTGCGGATGGTAGATAGCCTTCGGGAAATGAGACTTGACACCGTGTCTAGCACCTTCTCTGCCGGAAGCCTTGAAAAGAAGGTCTCGATTCCGCGTGGATCGTCATGTGATGATATCACCGTATATCCCGCATGTCGCGCATGCGGTGTAGGCCACGACAGTACAAGATTGCTCGCTAGGCAGGTCGGCCGTTAGTCAGACCCGCGGCGGGGCGTGTCCGCCAGGAACGCAAAGCAAATCAACAGTCGATGCTCTCACCGACCCCGACGCTACGACAAATGCAACATCTCGGCCTCGGACTTTGTGCGACGTGTCGACAGGCTCTGGAGTGCAGGTGGATACAGTGCATATGGCCAGCTGCAAGGCCTGGTCTGTGCAGCGCCAAGACGAGGCCGACGAATCACAGCGGTACATTTGCAAGCGGCCGTGTAAGGTTTAGCGCCAGGCTATGCCGCGGTTGCTTCTTGGACCTGCATCGACCCGCCCTTAACAGCCGGCCTCGCCCATTCAGACTCCAGAGCTTTCTCTTTCCCCCTCCCTAGTCTTTGACTCGATCTTTGTTTGCCTCAGCAACCCTGAACCCTTCTTTCAACCCCAACATTCGTTTATTGTCAAAGAACAGAGATCTACAGTCCTCATGGATGCCTCGATCGCCTAGCACAAAAGAAGCACGGAGCGGCTATGAATAGGCCTTGGCATACGTCGCGACCCGGCAGTCGACGTTTATCGCGCTGAAAGAACACCAACGCTTGCACGCGATAGCGGAGCCTCGCCAATCATTATTGCCAGATATACACCACACCACGTTCTGAGAAGGTACACTATGGCGCACGCGACCGAGACTGAGCGCAGGAGCAGAAGGAAGCATGCGCATTCGTCATCCAAGAATTCGAAGACGCGCTCCTCGTCCAAGAGGTCTCATGCTTCGCCTTCGGTGCGAGAAATGTACTTGCAGGACTATGCACCACCCGTTCAGGCGGCCGCGCAGACGCCTTCCCAGTATACGGCTTCTCAGCAATCTCTCCCTCAGCCTGCTGCTAGGCTACCACCACTATACCACGACTATTCTGCCAGCCCGCCTGACCGTCCGAGTTACGGACAAATGCCTGGATCATATCCCCAAGATGTGCCGCGGTATTGGTCTCCCTCTCCACAGCCTGTTCAGCCATACGCCAGTCAATCTACTATCCGCTTTGCTTCCCCGCCACCTCCTGAGGGTCGCGGTCAGGGTCCTTTCCAGCAACAATGGGACAGCCTTGACCGCATGGCGGCTAAGTCATATACAAACCTCCGTGATGCGGCTGGCAAGAGCGTGAACAAGCTGACTACGAACTACATCGAGCGGCCCACGGCTGCTGTCGCCACCAAGAGTATGCAAACTCTGTGTCGTGGCGCGGCGCTATACGACGTGATAACTTCCAAGTTCGACTCTGTCATTACTAGCATCGATGACGAAAAGTTTAGTGGAAAAGAGCAAGATTTGATGATGGAGTTGGGTGATCAGTTGGAAGAGGAACCTGCGAGACCAAGTCCGCCGCTTGGAGGGAGACGTCCTGTTAGAGAAGAGGTGTATCCCAAACCCAGTAGTGAAAAGGGGTCAAACCACTTCTCAAAAGTATGGCTCTACTCCAATTCGCGGCTGCCACCCCACTTGCCCCCTTTCAAGGTGTACCTACCGACGTATCCCCTCTTGTGTTTGGCGGCGACGTACTCTGAAAAGGCGTACATACCCCCTGGTACCAAGAAGGGTTCCGAGATGGAGACGCATATCCCTGCTGATTGGCGCAGCGGTACAAAAGCCATGGTGCTCAAGTCCATACCTGTGGAGGAGTTAAACACGATTGTATTTGCAATTCGTGGAAGTCAGACGTTCATGGACTGGGCTGTCAACTACAACTCTGCACCAAGTAGTCCAAGCAAGTTCCTCGATGATCCGGGAAATCTGTGTCACGCAGGCTTCCTCTATGTCGCGAAGAAGATGATCAAGCCAGTCGCCGAACGTCTGAAAGTCTTGCTTCAGGAGAATCCCGCGCGCTCGAACTGTAGTCTGCTCATCACCGGTCACTCCGCAGGCGGAGCTGTTGCCGCGTTGCTGTATGCACACATGATGAGTACCAAGATCGAGTCGGAACTCAACTATCTTACCAGCTTCTTCAAGCGCGTGCACTGCGTCACCTTTGGTGCACCGCCCGTCAGCCTGCGGCCGTTGAAGAAGCCTGAAGACAAACGGCATAGGAAGAGTCTTTTCTACAGCTTCATCAACGAAGGCGACCCTATTCCGAGAGCCGACAAGAGCATGCTGCGGAGCTTGCTCAAGTTGTACGCTAGTCCTGCACCCGTCCCGGCCTCGAACCATGGTTCGGCATCGGCGTCGTCGTCCAGGATCAACGTTTCTCAGCTGCACTCTTCGTCCCCGCCAAAAACCAGGTCTAAACATTCGTTTGCTGCACGGCTCTCCCGCTCATCAAAAGCGTCGTTGCACACAAACAACACCAACTCGACTTCCTCTTCTTCGCTGCCGGCTTGGCCAATTCCTCCCAGTACTTTGTCGCCCGCAGGCCGACTGGTCGTGTTACGACAACGGGTCGGAAGCAGAAGCGAAGACGATGTCGAGGCCGTGACGGTAGACGAGGAGATGCTGACTAAGGTTGTGTACGGAGATTTACTCAAGCACCAGATGGCGGTGTACAAGAAGCGGATTGAGAGTGTGGCTGTTCGAGCCGTTACTGCGAATGGTTGTTGAATCAGAATGTGAAAATGATGATGATGACTGTTTGTATGCGCGTTACGATAACGAACTGCATGATTAACGAACGAATATACCCTTTCAATTGAACTGTTTTTGTGCATGTTTTGACTGTGATGTGAGAATTCGGTCGGCTGTGTTGGGACACGTAGTGTTGAGATGTGCATTACATGCGTATGTCTACCAGACTACGATGCTGCTTCAAGTTACGAGCATTGCCTGTTCTTCTCACAGACGAAATGCGGTTCGTCCTACAAAATTGAACCATTGTATTGAATTGTTCTCTCTTCATATCGAATCCACGCAAAGATACTTGTAGAATCATGCAATAACTTCCCTCCCTCTCCGCGCTTTATTTCCCATTTCTAAGCCCTAACAAAATCCCACGCCGCCTTACCACTCATCAAAACCAAGACATAATGCGCCAACAAGCCCATCGCACCATAGTACCTTCCGGTTCCCGCCTTCTCCGCACTGTTGGTATACCCAATCGCATACACAATGCGATTGACACTCCAGACACCGCCCAGCACGGCCGCGGCCACAGGCCACTTCAGACCTGCAATGAGCATCGCGCCAAGGGCGGTAGGGTGGTTCTCGTTGAAGTTCTGGTGCGCGCGCTGTGCGGAGTTGAAAGCGAGCATGGCCTTTTTGGACGCTGGGGCCGCCGTCTGGATTTGTTCCCACGACGCGTATTCGAAGGGGTATGGGATCTTGGCTGCGCGGCGGAAGCTGCCCACGCGGCCGCCCAGCCAGGGGGTGAGCAGGAAGGTGGAGACGGCGGCGAGGAGGACGTAGCTGCGTGGGTTAGCTTTTGGTGGTGGAGGGGGGTTTGGTGGTGGAAGGGGGAAGAGGCGAAATGGTGTGTTGAGGGGCGGGAAGCGTGTAGAGAGTGCAATTGAGCATACTGTACGTACCCGTACTCATCTGGGACCTGGATAGTCATCATGTTGGCGTTTTGTGGTCGTTGTTACGTGTTATCGTTGTCAAGATACCCAATTGCGTTTCAATTCCAACTCTTCGTGTCGAGTTTCGAGTCGAGGAAAGATCGTTGTTTGATTGTTTGTTTTCGCAAGTCGCCACAACTCGAGAGGCTTTTATACGTCGTGTCTTCTTTGTTTTGGTGCTGGATAGATGGAAATCGGTAGAAGGTCGCTAGGGCTCGTTGGCGGAAACGCTACCACCAGCCCCAAACGCCCCGCCGTCCGTGTCGCGGACGAGTTTCAGCGGGGCTTTTTTGGGTGGTCGCTGACTTGGATGCCGAAAAAGCACCTCTGCGCTCGGCGCAACATTCTCCCCGGTGCTGTGCTGATTTGTAATGGAGTAGGAGTTGTGAGTGTGCGTTATGGAGTGCGCGTTATGGAGAGTGCGCGTGAGAGACACAATGGACCGGAGTTAATGTGTAGTCGGATCGATGGAGTGTGTATAGCCCGCGCCCACCGGACAAAAAGGTATTCGTCCTAGAGATGGAGGCAGTCATGCGGCGTTGGGTGGGTGCCTTGTGCGTGCGTAATGAGGCAGGTTTCCCATCTGGTGTCTCGCAGAAGGCAATACTGATAGTTGGTCGCCAGTTCAGAGAAGAGGAAAATGAAGGCAAGGAGACTGAAACAAGAGGTGGCGGCAGTAGGTAGTTCTATAGTTTTTTAGAGAGCCATCCTTAGCTAGCCACGGCCAAATTTCGTGATTACAAGACTCCATGACGACACATTCGGCGATTGAGTTTGGTTATGGGATCTCGATACGGTAAAGTCCACTCGGACGAATCCAGCTCTGATGCCTCATCCACCATACGTGAATCAGGCTGACCTCGGTTCGCCCGGCATGAACAATCTCACCTTCCGCTCCCCTCAACGGCATACGTAATTACTGCAATGTCATACATATGTTACCCTTCTCAACAAACAATCAACTTCCCACATCCATAATTCCCAGCCCCTCTAACCCCTCCATCTTCCTCTGAAAGTCCTTCTGCACGTTAGCACTCGCCCATCTAACCATACCTTCACCCTCAAAAGAATCCAGTACTTACCGGCAACGCAGCAATCAAACACACAAAATTGCCCAGCAGAAACACCGCACATGACACCGCAGCCTGCACCAGCAACAGCCTCAAACAGCTCCATGGCCGCTGTCTTGCCGCGCGCGCATAAATGTATACGACTGCCATCGGCGCGGCAAGCAGTGTTTGCATAAGCCATCTACACGCAGCTTTCAGCCGCAAGAAACGGGAACTGTAGTTGCTATCCTGGCCCTGACGCTGGGGCTGCTTAACGTGCAGCTCGAAGGCCCGGATGAAGGCAAGCAGCACGAGAGCTACAGCGATGTTGAGAGCATCGTGACAGTGAGCTGTGGTCGAACATTCTAAGCCCCTGGCGTGTAAGCGGCTGCATCGCCGCCGTAGATTACGATTTTTCAGTGATGTGTCGGCGAGGAGCCAGGAGAGATGCGTAAGGAGGTTTGAGGTGGCGAGTTGTGTGGCCAGGAAGAGTGCGGCATATAATGCTGCTTTGTTGTTGAGAGAAGTGAACGATTTGTAGGGTTCAGAGGGGAGTTTAGGGAGAGGTGCTGGGGCTGGAGGATTGGAGGCGCGGAGAGTTCGTTGGCGGAACCAGAACCGGAGCATGTCGTATATGATGGAGAAGGCGGCGAGGAGGAAGAGAGCGAGAAGGGCGTTGATGATTGTAGTGGACTGGAGAGTGATGTATAGAGCAGGATCTAGGCTGTGGTAAGTCAAATGTAGGTTGCGAAGTACAGAGTTGATGTACCTTCTTGCCATAGCTCGCTCCATACCGAACGCATGGTTGAAAGTTTCTGAGTCATGACTGCTATGGACTGCGCGCGAGATCGTAGAAAATTTAATTACAAGTTGCAAAGAGTTAAGAGCTGCATCAATGATGGATTTTTTTTGTACGCCCATAGAGTGAAGAGGAGAAACCCTGACCTCAAGCGAGTATCTCGTACTAGACCTGTCCCTTCACTCACTCACTCTCACCACTCACTCCCGCTCGTACATGCAAAACCGAAACTTCACACCCTGCTCCTCCACTCCTTCCTCGCTAATCTCCTCGCCCGTAAATTCCTGCACCTCCTCCCTACTTGCATTCCTCCAAATCGTCGTCTCATCCAAGTTGACCGGGAAAAACGTGTCGCACTCAAACTCTTGCTCAATCTTGGTAAGCAGCACGCGCTTCGTCTGCGGAAGTTCAAGCGCTGCCTTGTATATGCTTGCGCCACCCATGACAAAGATCCTATCCACCTCGAGATCCGTGCTAGGTAACCCGCTCTTGTCTTCGCGCTCGAGCTGCGCAATGGCGTCTAGGATACCAGAGCACACCATGGGCCCCTCGACTTCTGTAGTTGCATCGAGCGTGCTGACGAATTCTTCTGGCTTCGATGTAATGACTACATTGAGACGGTCCTTCAGAGGCCGGAATTTGGGTGGTATGCTTTCCCACGTCTTGCGGCCCATAAGCACAGCATTGACTTTTCGGCATCCGTTGCTTGCAGCGGGCGGCGAGGTACGCTTGGTGACGCGTGCGAAGAAGCCCATTTCCTTTTTGAGTTGCGGCCATGGCAGGAACCCGCAGTGTCCTATGCCAAGGCTTGGAGTGGCAGCGAGTATCAAAGTGAGTGTTGGCGGCTTGGGTGGCATAGCTGGTGATGTGTCTTGCTCCTGGATGGCCGAATCTTCCGTTGTTGTATCCAGATTGGTAACAGGTTGCTCCTCAGACATTGCGTTGTGTTTCCTTTTCGATAGCCACCAGGAGACCTTTGGATTTGAAAATTGGATGAGTGCGAGATGGATAACGAAAAATAGGCAAAAGACAAGAAAGCGGGTAGCTGCATCGACGTGAATGACATGCGGGGCGTAAACGCGCCAAGTGACGCGAAGGAACGTGATTTCAAGACTAGCCACATCAGCTCAACAAATACTGGTCTCGCCACAGTTTATATCATGATCAAAAAATAAGTTAGGATGACTTCGACAACGAGTTGACATTCCCGAACGAAGGAACCCAAGGTATAAAATACACAGGCCGGATGATGCCTTGATCATGCACAGAAAACCCAAACACCCAAACGCACGGTGATAGGCCCGACACACAGCGCTGCATCATCCCATCATGCCAGTCCCAACCTGCTCCTATCGCCGGGAAAAGGCGAAGACACTGAACGCCGAGACAATTACACCATTCGCAATGCCGCTGCCCGATTGAAACACACTTGCATGAAGAAGCCAAACAAACCCCATACAAACCCATTCATACAACGTCATCTGTGTCCTCGATTTCCAAATGGGTATCTTTTTTTAGCATTGTTTAAAGCGCGTCGCGCGATAGAAATGTGAAGCTCACCCCCCTTTCCTCCCCTTTGCTCGTCTTTGTCCAGGAGAAAGCGTGCGATACTATTCGCTTTCGCCTCCCTCGCCACTGCTCTTAAGTGGGATGGATAAAGATATCTTTTTCGGCGTCCCCCCACTATCCTTGCTGGAATTGACGTTGGGTGACTTCCGGCGCAAGCTCCGCAGGCTCCCTGAACTTGCATTGCTGGACGTCGAAGCACGGCGCTTGGGACCTGCAGATGTGGAGATACTTGCGAGGAGCTCGTCTTCCTCGTCTTCCTCTCTGCGACGCTTTTCCGATATCCGCTCTGGTGGAGATCCTGCAGAAGCCGAGTTTGGTGATGGGGTGGTTTCCTCTGGGGTTTGCGTCGCTGATGACATCTTTTGGCCAGAGGCTGATACGTCGGTGGCAAGGTCATCCATGTCCGCGTCGTCCGCGTCGTCATCAGGGTAGTTGACCAGAGGCCGTACGGGTGACGCTCCGTTGATACCGAGTTTGCCAGCAGTGGCAAGTTGTTCCTCCTCGTCGTCTGATGTATTGAAGTAGGCCTCTTCATCTGGGTCTACATCCTTCAGGCCTTGACCCCATTTGCCGCCGTTGACATTTACAGGATGTCGTACAGGTGTGTCGCTATCCACACTTGTAAAAGAATTATCAAGCTCCTGGGTTGTTACTGGCTCGTGGTTCTGGTCGTATTTGAGGATCAGGTTTTGGAAAGTGTCGACATATGTGACGGCCTGTAGCTTTTCTCTGTACGTTTCGACCAAGTGTTGAACTATGATCTTGATGTTTTCGCGCCGGATGAATTCGAACAGCTCCAAGCAAGCTGAGTTGAGGAGATTGTCGCGAGGCATTGTGTCGAACAAGATTTGCAGAATGGGTTCGAAGAGTTGGTGCTGGATGATCTGGCGGTTGTGTGTCTCGTCGTGGAAACCAAGCACAGTGCGGAAATACTTGAGTGCAGCTGCAACAAGTTAGCAACGGCACAGAATGAAAGTGAGAAGCACATACTAAGTTTCAGATGCTTCTCTGGACAAGCCATGAGCTGAGCCACCCGCATCGCAAGGCCTTCGGATAAAATGAAATATTTGCTGCGGAAAGAATGTTGGCGGATGAAGAAACACAAAACCTCAACAAGATGAGCATATAATGACACTTCTTGCATCGATAGATCGTCCACTAGACAGGGTTAGCTAAGATGGCACAAGACAATTCAGGGTCCAACCTACTAGATTCTCGGCCTTCGAGATCTTTGAGGGGCTGAAATAGTTTCCGCGCGGATTCATCGTAAAAGTTTTGAATGAAGGAGTCTGTTTGCGGTATGGAGGGAAGCTGTCCCCGCATCTTGGCCAGGAAATCACTGTTGGTTCTTCCCAGCGCTTCTATCGATGCTGAGTTGGCATTGGGGTCGAGCAAAATTTTAATGGCATCCGCCATCTGCGCTTTGACGCCCAAGTCCACCTCGATGAGAAGCAGTTCTATGAGGGTATCGGTGAGTGGCTTGGTCTTCTCCTGAATGGCCTTGAAAATGTAGCTTCGCACCATGAGTGCATCATGGTCAATCAAGGACACAAGTATATCTGTTCCTGCTACGCGAACGGCTGCATCTTGGTGTTTGAGCGCAAACTGAATGACTTCTAACAGACCCCCGCTGATGAAGTTTTGGTACAGCTGGGCCCTGACATTTGCCTGCAGGCTCTTTGCTATTGCGCAACATTGCTGGATAAACAAGACGGCGTCCTTTTTGCGCGACAGGTTCTGTTCCTTGGGAGAGAAAATGCCAAATAGCTCTTTTAGAAACGGGCCGTTCGCTTGGAGGTGTTGGACAATGTCGACTTGGTGGAAGAATATGAGGGAGTTGAGAACGCTGAAGGTGGGGTCATCGAGGATGCGCGCGAGAACTACGTCTTTCAGGTACTGCAGGCGATATGTGTAGTGGATTTTCCGCTTGATGTTCTCGTCCTCAATCTTGACAACTTCTTTGAATTTGGATTCATCGTCCAGGTACTGTCGGTGATTGGCCTTGTGCAGGGGAAAGTCTGGGTCGTCTATGACAAGTCAGCACGTGTTGATGCAAGGTGGCAGTGGGGCCACTACTCACATTCCAGAGCACCCACGACACCCAGAACCACGGGGTCTGTGACGACATATTCAATGATGGCGGTGTCGTTGAGCAGGATGAGCATCTTCATGATGCTGCATAGCCGATGGAGATCCGATACGCTCTCAAGGTCTTCGGCCATGTCTACGAGCGGAATGAGCTTGGGTATGTAGTCCTGGGCGAGTATAAACTTGGCGAGGGCTTCTCGTCCTCCCGGGGTGGAATTGGCGGCGCGCATGTGGTTCTCAATCTCGTGGAGGTTGCCGAGGTCTGGGTTTGGCAGGAGGATGGGGCTAATATGGTCCAAGTCGTCTGAAAGACCATCGTCTGTGTCAGCATTAGCCTGCTGGAAGCTCGGTGGATGGGCCCGACGTACCCTGCGCTAACGCTTGCAGTCGCGATTGGACTTCGTTGACAAAGTCCCTGGTCGTGTGTCAGTGGCATTGCTCAATTGGCCCGCGTCGTCGAAGCTCACCATATGCTCGCACATCCCTCAGGCTCCTGGAAGCTGAGGGCCATGTCGGTGCCATTTTGCTCGGTCCATACTATCAGCGTATCTGCGGCAAGTTAGCAGCCGTCTCCGGTTGTGCGATGCGGCATGGCACGCGCATACCTTGCTGCTTCTGATAACCGTCATCCTTGGAGATGCGCGTCTCGAGGAGCTGTCGCGACTGATCGTCCTCGGACAGGACTACAATTCTGGCTTCCTCCTGCTGTGGAGCGACACGAGTTAGCATGCGGGAGTGGTGGTGGTGATGCGCGCCGGCCCATCTGGGGCGACGTGTAGCGGTGGCGGGGAAAGGGGGAGACGTACGTTTGCTACGACGCCCTTGCAGAAGCCGGTGCCTCTGTCAAACCAGTCATTGTTCTTGAGCTCGTAGACTTTGACGCGCTTTCGTTCGCTCGCAGGTGGTGGTGCGACGTTGGCCATAACCGGCACGGGCGTGTCGACAGTCTCCGGCTAGGGCAGAGGACCCTCCGGAGCGAGGCGCGCAGTCGCGAAAGCTGGCGCAGGACGAGGGGTCGATTGTCGGGCGGACTGGGTCAGGGCCGGGGATGGGGAAGATGGGGCGGGCGTGTGGTGTGGTGCTGGGCGTGGTGCTGGCGGATGACGGGTGCGAGGCTCGGCGGCGCTTGCAGGCGGGTGGTTTGCTGGCCTTGGGGCGGTGTTGGCAGCGCAGCGCAGGCGACGCGACAGGCTGGATCAACGATTCGGGGCCGTGTGGGCGCGCAACAGCAGGGCGCGATTTTGCGATGGCGGCGTGACAGGCAAAGGTGATCAGCCTCGGGCACTTTTGCAGGCGCGTCGTGGGTCGCAAAGTGGAAGCGGGAGAGCACAGGCTTGGGCCAGGCTTGGGGGCACAGTGCATGCACTAAGATAAGAGCCTAGACCCGAGTGGCGGCCGAAGAGCCTCAACACCATACGGGGTCTTGGAGATGTCGTGATGGGCGCGCGTCAGGGTGTGTCGCGGTCGCTGCAGTGGTGCGGGTCTGCGCGAGCGTGGATGGCGTCGGGGGAGTGTGTATGGGCGTGAGCAGAGCGTGAGGAGTGCATGGCCAGTGGCATACTGACGCAATCGTGGCCTTGGCGGCGTGAATGCGTACATACACGCACCCAAAGACATGTACACCCATACTGGCACGCTCGCTTTCTCTCTCACACCCTCTGCCTTCAACACCTGGGATGGCTGTCTGACTGTCAGCCTGCCACCTTGACTGCGCACCGCGCCGCCCGGCCACGATGCAGCAACCACCCACGGCGATACCCACACAGCTAAGCATGCAACCCGCCGCTCGGCAGGGACAGGGGCAGCCCAGCCATCATTGTAGTCGTCATGGAGTCGCGAGATTACGTCCAAAACTAAACCCTCACCCCAATACTACCCACACGCCCCGACATGGCCATACGAGAATTTCATGACGTCCTGGCCAAGCCACGCCATGTGCGTCGGCCCGCCCTGCACCTAGGCAACACTCGCTGCAGGCGGGTACCCAGACAAAGGCATCCAGGAAAAGCACCCTCGATAAGGCTGACACACATGCTCTATCAGCAATCAATCTATTTGGACCGACTCCTACATACGCCTAGCACTATCTCATCGACTCCAGCCTGCTCCGCGCCCCAGGCCCATGGCAGCCAATATTCGTCACTACCCGTCACTGCGCCAGCCCTCCAGCCAACGCTTCCCCATATTACCAGAGCCTCGCACGCCTCTGAACGACACACTATAGCCTTTGCTTCGTTTTGGTCCGCTGTCCCCTAGCCCGGCCCTAGTGTTGCAGTATTTGGCACACGCGGCGTGGGGGGCCAATGGCTGGTTTGGAAACATGGCGCCAGGTCCCGCGCCCACTACCGCATTCGGGCTCGGATGCGGAAGGCTAATGGTGCGGCCGGCCAGACTCCTATCCCTCCTGCTACCGCAGCTGAGGTGAGTTGGCTGCCCGCCAAGCGGCCTTGGGTTGTTATCTTCGCTCGCTAACTTTATTCAGTTTCCCAGCCTGGCCTGGGAAGATCGGGTCCATATCTGAGGCGCTAGAAGCAGCGGGCGCATGGACACCAACCCAGCGACCACGCTACTCAAGCGCGTCCCGCCCGTCTGTTGAGACATAATTATCCACTATAGATTAGACGGCCTGCTCCCTCAAGGTGCCTCTTGCTGCTTCTGCCTGAACCAGATCCATACTCTTCCGTCGCCTAATACCTGCCCATATCAATAATGTCGAGTCTGTCAAGCACGAACCAAGCAACAAAAAGCTCATCCACCGAACCGTTTCCTACCATTACCGTCACCAAGCCGGCGAGGCCCGTCTCTGCGCCGTGCCCGAATTTTTCAAAGCCCATTATCGCAGAGCTTCCCACAAGTACCAATTCCAATTCCAAGTCGGTTGATGCCCAGGAAGTTCAAGCCAGAATCAAAGCTCACCGGAGATCCGTCGGTGCCCATGAAGTCCAGGCCAGAATCAAAGCCGCAAGAAGGAGCTTGACAGCGGCTCAGCCGCCGACTGAAGCGTTTCAACGCAAGCTCGAACAAAACCCTGAACTCATCCACCCGGCTTTGCGTGCCCGAAGCGGCGTCACAGCAAACTCGGATCGCCCTCGCAGCCACAAGTCGAGAACCCACCAAGACCAGTCCATTGATGCAGTCATACGACGCCTGTCAGCTGAGATCAATGGCGAGCAACTGAAGCACCCAGCGGACGTACCACCAGTCCCTGCGTTACCCACATTCATGTCCTCTGGAATGGGTCGGCCGCGTTCCTATCAGCCCGGAAGTAGCAGGTCTTCTGTCACCAAAAGGCGGAGCCCGTTGTCAATTGTCTCATCGCCAGATGATTATGATGGTATGTCGAGCAATGTACACCGTACAGAGCATGTTGAACTGACAGTTGCAGAATCGGAAGAAACTTCAGCACAAACCTCGAGGCACACATCAAGGCGCGCCTCTACCTCGGCCTCTTCTCGTACGCATTTCTTATCCTTGCTAAAATACACAAATACTCACACGCCAAGCAGAAACGTCCAAATCCGACAGCAGCAACGACCTAGATGACGACTCTTCGAACGAAAAGATCAGAGTCATCAGTATAGCCGGCCCCAAATCAGATCACATCCAACATCAACACGAGCCTACACCCCAGTCGTCACCTTGTTTGTCGCCGACCATTTCGCGCCCCAAATCCCAGCAAGTCAAGCGCCGCAGTCCATGGCCGACGCTCACACGACGAAGAATTCTTTGCTTTGTTTAACGACTACCTTGTTTTCACGATGCATTTCCTACATCTACAGGGCCAGATGCGCCACAACTACATTTCCTTTTGGCGTTCTATACTTCTTTTTCTTTTTCTTCTTCCCAGTTTTGGCCCGGCGCACAGTACATCCGAGCTCGTTTTGGCGCCCATTTCGTTTGTGCATCATGAACATTGCTTGATTTGAGCGATTACATACAGGGGAGTAAATAGCGCGGGAGTTTTGGCGTTTTTTCACAGGTGTTACAGGAGGCGAAATGACAGCGTTTCTCAGTCGCCCATTCTTACGACTAGCTAGCCAGCTTACCAGCAAAGCACAAATGCATCTATTGCGGCAATTGCACAAGACGCATTGCCTCGCTTAGACGACAGTCTCCAAGCAATAAGACCGAATAACCCTTTTTGCGAACTGCAGGCGCAGCTGAAAGCACCGTGGCAATGCTTGTCTACTGTTCTGGAAGCAGGACTTGTTAAACTTAGGCAAGCCACCAGCCGCACACGGGACGAGTTCCGAACACGGCCAATATCGACAGCATGCTGCCAAATCCAGCGCGCGGCTGGGCAAATGGCAGGGGACATGACAATTGAATCTGCCTCGAACGGGTAAGGGGTCGAGGTAGCTCCTTGTCAGGGTGCGGCGTTCCCGGAGCCCAAAGCGAAGCCAGCCAGCCATCCAAGGCGGAACGTGCACATGGGATGGGGCCTTGCAGCTCGCTATCTTGCATGTAGCTCGAAACGGTACAGACCCCCAGAAGAAAAAGTACCGGCAGATACGCAATGTGCCGAAAGAGGTGTACTGGTACAGCTTCGGGTGGACGAAAAAGCAAATACAGTACCTGGATCGAGGAGAACGTCGCGTCCAAGCCTGGGGCGCGTTCCTGACTGCTGACGGTCGGTCGCGCGCTTGCTAACAGATGGTGCCGATAGCACGACCCGCTTGAACGTCCGCTGAACGTCCGTTGTCCGCACAACGTTTGAACTAGTCACCCCTCCCCTTTCCGCCCACTCTGGCCACGTCAAGGGCGTCCATGTCCGTCTGCCAAAAATCAATAGCGAGAGCCACCTCCAGACTCTGGGCTGCTTTAGCGAAGACGCGTCAGCGGGAATTAACACTTGAGAGTTGCACCTGGAGTCTGGTAGACATAGCGCCATGATCTTCCATGACCTGGTCCATAGTACTATAGCCCGCCATTAATGGTTTAATTCTACGGTCCCAGATTTGCGACACACTGGGCCCTTGTAAGACGTCATCTTCAGGAACAAGTCACCTAGTGCAATGCAAGGAGCAGATCTTGCCAGATTTTGTCCAGCGAGTGCAGCACATCATCCCTTGAGATCCTCTGCCCTGGCCTCAGATCATGCGTCTGATTGACGCGAATGCGAGACACTCGCAACAGCTGCGCTCCCAGCCCGGCCCAGCCTCGTGCACGAACCACGCAAATCCCATGTGCCTGGTGAAAATCGCGGCTGCACGGGCCATGCACGGCCCTATCGATAAGACGTTGGCCTCGGCAGCTGAAGCTCCTTCTTGTCCACCTCCACAGCTTGTCCAACGTTGACTGTGTCCCCGCACGCCACAATGAACCCGGCAGAGCGCACCAAAGAAGCCCTCCTTGGTATGTTAACTAGTCTCTTCTCCACCCGAGTCCAGATCACCGGAGAGACACGAAATCGCCTGGGCCGCTTCGTACTGGCAATGCTTTGATTCGAGCGCTTACTGATCCTGCCCCAGCGAAGACCGAGGCGTTATGCACGTCTATCGTCGACAATCGTAAGGACGATCCCTGGGGCGGTGACGGCTATCTGTCTACTATACTTCGCGCTGTGAAGATGCACGAGGCCACTGAATACTCCTCGGTACTCAACAAGACCGAGTATGAGCCGGCCCTGGACTACTCCACGTCTGCACACAAGGAGCTGCTGATCAAGGAGCAGAGCGCTGCATTGGTAGGTCATGTGTAGTTGGTTTTATTCAAATGCCCTTCACATCCACTCCGGGAAAGCAGCTCAACCATTGCTGTGCTGACATTGGTAATTAGATCAAGACCGCTCAGGACATCTCCACCCTTATCCGTGATCTCCAGGAACTCTGGCTCTTTGGTGGCCTAGATACCCTCGCTGATCCTGCAGATGAGGAAGCAAACCGTGCAAAGGCCCTTGTAGTCGCCGAAATGATTGAGACTCTGGCAAAACAGGGCCCCCCGGATGTGCAAAAGAATGAATCCCGCACCGTAAAGGAGGAAACAAATGGAAAGGACTCGTAAATGTAACACGACGTAATACGCAATCGAATTGAGCAAGCTCAGAGCGAGACAAGAAGCGAATAAAGATTCGCTTTACATTCCAAGGAACGTTCCGCGGACTCACGGGGCCACATACGCCTGTATGAGACATGTCTCACAGCATGGTGTCACCTCTGAAAGACAACCTCGAGAGCTATCACCTCAATAGCGGCACTGGTTCCCACACGTGCATGATGCACGAATGGCTTATGAATGACCACGACCACTCCAGTCGGTCATGTGTTGCGAGCCGCTAAAGAGGCACGAGTTGTTTCTCTATGGCAAACAACTGCCCCCATTCAAAGCATGTGGTCAAGAATTTATCAGCCCCAAAAAACCATTGGTGATAGTCCTTCTTACAAACAATACAATGTACTCGACAAGGAAAAACAAATACTACAACACAAATGACACGTCTCTCCGCAAATCCCATACCAGCCTCTTCCACTCTTCACTAACGGCTCAACGTGGGCCCCACCCAATCATTCCAGCATGTGCCGGCTTTGTTTGCAAGCGCAAACACAAATTCCCAAGTCCAAGTTGTCGGGTTCTCCGGGGCTTGCGGACGCAATTAGTGCCAAACCTTGTCTAAGGCGCCGTCGTAGCAACTTAACCCGTATCGCGTTAGGCTGTACACATGGGAACACGCATCCCTATCTATGCGCTTTTTATGTACTATGTGCCGCTGGGCTAGGCTGTACGGGATCATCTCCGAAGGGGAAGGGGTGAGCTAATGAGCGGTGCGGACGGGAGGGGACGGATGAACTGATTGAGTGGTTGAGGTATTGATCGATTATCTTGATCGACTGATCATGTTGCGAAATTGGCAGCCGATGACGTCGTGAGAGAAAATATCCCGCGGAGTGTAAGTGTATAGAAACGTCCGCTAGACGTACGTGGCTCAGGTGAATAGTTTGGTAACATGGGGATGGGGCTGAATGCAAATTGGGTATTCCAGACAACTCTCTTGATGCACACTAAAGTCACAAGCTACTTTTCAGCTCCTGCCCGCCCTTTTCTTACTCCCGCACCCGAATCTTCATGCCAAATTCATCAAGCGTCTTCACATATTCGTCGCCTAGCGTTGCTGGCGTCAAGATACCGCCTCCTAGCCTACCTGCTTCCGTCTCCTCAAGACGTCCCCTAAGCAACACTTTTGCCGCCGCACTGAGCGTAACAGCCGTCGCAACATACCCTCCGTGCGCAACCTCCAAATCCGCGAGCACCTTTTTCCCATCCTGCGTGTATCCCACTCCGCGGTAGTGCATAAAATCCTTCTTCATGCTTTCCCTAGATGGTCCCTGACCGGGGCTAGGAATCACCATTTTGAAGAGGGGTTCCATGATCCATCTTGTGACTGGAACAGCGAGCAGTGCAGCAATGGATCCTAGCGCGACTTTTTGCACCAGTCCAGCGAACACGCTGCGGGCGCGAGCATACTCGTTGAAGCGGAAGCGGGGACCGTACTGCTTCGATTCGTCGGGAGACGACTGATATAAGCCCCAGGAGCGATGCGCAATGCATTCATCCACGGCAGCCATTAGCCCCGTCGTCTGAACCCCACCTAGCTCGGGAATCGTCTTGAGGCCCAAGAGGCCGGTAGCTAGACTCGCGCTCGGCGGCGGGCCCGCTACACCGTCCGCTGCAACGGGCGACAAAGAGTACGGATGCATAGACTTGGCAAGGTGACTGAGCGAATAATTCTTGAAAAGCTCCATCATCGTGAGCGACGTGCCGCCACTGATTCCCGATTTAAACGCATACAGCGTCATGACTGCGCGCTCGCACGCCTCGTTGTACCGCTTGCGCACTTGCCTGGCTAACACGTACGCCATGATATCTGCGGGGACGGAATCGAGACCGCATTCAGGGATGATGATGGTTTTGTTCTTGCGCGCCAGAGCGTCGTATTTGGCGACCATGTCGTAGATCCAGGGGACTTCACCGGTAGAGTCGAGGTAGTGCGTTCCGTTTTGTACGCAGGCGGCGAGGACGGGCTCGCCGTAGTACATGAAGGGGCCGACGGTCGTGATGAGGAGTTTGGTGCTTTTGGCGAGAGCATTGAGGGAGGAGGGTTCGTGGGCGCATGTTTCGATGGCTGAGGGAGTGTTAGTTGGTTCTTGCTCTCTTCATGTTTTGCCTTTTTTTCTTTTCTCGTTGTGTGTATGCGACACTGAATATTCTCCAAACTTACCTGGTTCCTTGCGGTCTGGCCTCAATTTGGACAGCTCTGCTACAACATCCTGGAGCTTCTTTTCATTGCGTCCGGCAACAGCCCACCTAAGGTCGTCCGGCAGATGCGTCGTGATCCACTCGGCGACGAGTTTGCCAGTGTATCCCGTTGCTCCTAGGAGCACCAACTCGTATTTTCGCGTCTCTTGAGCCATTGTGCTGTGCGGCCAGAAAAAGTAAGGAATGTCGATGATGGAAGTCAAAAAGCCGAGGGAGCTCGTGTTATTTCAACACGAGCAATTTTAACATTCACTACTGCTACTCTCGTCGGACATGACCCTTCTTTTGGTATCATTCCTGATATCATGCCGAGGCAAGAACACGCCGGCGTGGCGGTGGTATCCCTTTTCGCAGCGCATTGCTCTCAACAATTCAAAGTCACCTAGGACACGTGATGTCTGGCATGAGTGAGGCCAGCTACGTCATGAACATGTATATGCAGGCCACCTGGATAGAGAGTAGATGTAAGCTGTACTTTCTGATGTAGCCCCATCAGCTGGGCTATGTCGCAAGCGGTTAGTATATCTTGGCAACTCCATGCTGGAATCGAAGAATACCCCTCCAAATCGACGAGACAGCAAAATTCTTCTCACCGCTGTCCATCTTCCCATCTCCACCGGAACTGTCACGTTCTTGTTTTTTTCTTGATCGCGCGCCTAAACAGGACCCATGGCTTTGCTTCTGCGATACCGGATTGGCTACCGCGTCTACAAGGAAAGCCGGGTAACCTGGTTAGTCAGGGCGTTTGCTGGAAAGCAAAAACGTTCTTTATTCAACAATTCTCCATCGCCCTCGCAGTGTTGCTAACTCGATGAAATACTCTAGGGCGGCTAGAGGAACCTAGTTTGCGATTGTTTGATAGCTGCCTCACGAGATATGTACCTGTGTCGCGCGGCACAGTAGCTGTAGAAATACGTATAAGAGCCACGCAATCAAGTTGAGCGTTTGCGCAGACACACGAAGACTATCGAGTCCAACGCCCCCGAACGCCATGATGCCAATAGAATAACTTGCGGTGCCGGCGCCTGGCTCGATTTTCGCTCTACACCCGTTCATGTTTTGCATGGTGCATGGGCTTGCATAGAAGATGCTGCGAAGAATGTATCCGAGACAGGATCGCGATTCCACACGCGAAGGACTAGTCAGGGCTCCTGTAGCTGCCGCTATCTTATCTACAAGTCTCCCGTTACAGCTCGCGTCCAAGTTGGGCCTCAAATTCCAGCGCTTGTTCTTTATTATCCCACCTTCCCGTTGCAACACTGCGTACTGCATGGTAAGGCAAACCTCGGTACAAGCACCCCGGACATTGGAACTCGTATCCGGAGCTCGCTGAATATCAAATGCTATTAAGAAGCGGACGCAGCTTGAGCGATCAAGCTGAAACATGTTTGCCGCTTGCAATCACCAATGAGTGACGCGGGCAAGTCAGATGTACATCCGCTTAGGGAGTTTGACACGTGGTGAGGTAATCCCTAAAGACTGACTGAGCGTTTAGGGCTGCCATGACGGACTGGCTGACCGCCTGCATTCGGGTTATCCAGGGCAAAATTGGTATCAGGATCCACTTAGTGCCCCTCCTTTAAGCTCCTGTCACGAGTTTCCGGGGTTGGCGCGACTGCCTATCGAGTGTGGCTGCACCAGGGTAGTGAATGATCAATGATCCGCCGGCCAAGCCACTAGCGTCCGCCTACTTAAACCACGGTCCCCGCTCTCTCTACTTGAACCATCTTCCCAACTTATGAATCGCGTCGACGAGTCCATTCGTTCTTTTACTCACAAACACGATACAAATGGCAGAGACGTGCATAGTCTGCCTCGGCGATCTCGTCCCCCGAGACGACGCCCCTACCGCCACCGAAGCATCGCCCCCGAGTAACCCACCTGAGGATAGTGCTGATGTCTCAGCCAAACACAACACTAAGAACAAGAACGTGGCCGTGGACTCGGTCAAGGACGAGGACATGGTGGCACATTTGCTTCCATGTGGCCACGACCTGCACAATGAGTGTCTGAAGCCTTGGGTGGAGCGAGCGAATAGTTGCCCTATATGCCGAGCCAGTTTCAACATGGTCGAGCTCAGCGCATGCGTTGGAGGTATGTCTGTCCTGGATACCACGGAGATCTGCAGTAATGAAGTTGTTTTCGTTGCCCGGTATGGCTAAATGGTCAGTCGAGCTCAACACAACCTCTGCTCATTCCTACATTATCGCACGGCATGAACCGTTTCTAATCAGTTGAGCGATTAACTGACGTTTTGACAGGCCCCAAGATTTCCGAATACACTGTCCAAGACAAGCAGCAGGTTGCTGATATTGATCCATCTATGATTATTGAGGACGATTATGCACTGGAGGACGACGGAAGCTATGATGCATGCATGGTCTGCGACGAGTTTGGTGACGCGTCCCAGCTCATGTACTGCCACAGCTGCGAGCAGCTGTGCCACGTCTTCTGCGCTGGTCTTGACCGGATGCCCTCCCGCGGTCCCTGGTATTGTCAGGGCTGTGTTGAGAACCCCAGTCTGCTCGAGGCGGCATCCAGAAGACGACCAGCCATTCGAGGCCCTGCTGCCTGGGTCAATGGCAGAAGCCGTGTACCTCGACACAACCAAGCCCCTGATGAGTGGGTGGGGGTCTGGCAGAGTGTTTGGGATCGTCTGCAGTTCGATATTGAGTTTCCTTTTGACGAGGAAGAGCAGTCCGAGAACCAATCTGATGTTACGCGGCGCGAGGATCGCCGGTGGGAAGAGCGCATGCGTGTGGCGCGACGGGCCGGAGCAGGCAATCGGTTCCAGATGGTCACTGATAACCTGGTGACTGGGCGACGTCGCAACTCCAACCTATTGACACGATCCACTAATCGCACACTGCATCGCGAGCCACCTAAAACACCAAAAGATCCTGAGTCGCAAGAGGAACTGCGCGCGTGGAACCAGTTCGAAAAAGCGCGTGAACAACTTGCCCAGGCGGAGGCGCAGAATGCACCCAGCGTAGCAAGTACCAGCAGTCGACGGGCTCGCAAGCGCAAGTCGATTGATTCCTCGGCTGCCGAGTCTGAGCCTCGAGAGCAGAAGCCAGAACGCAAGTTGAAGCGTCCTCGGACACGTGTGCATGTAGACAACGGAGAGTCATCGGTAGCAGCAGCTCGCCGTAGTACTATTACGCATACATCTGGGGCTGCGGCGTCATCTCCGACTGCTCCAAACGGCGAATCATCTGCTCCGGCCCCTGGGTTTTTGCAATCTCTTCTGCAAGAAGTTGAAGTAGATCGGTTTGCCGAGCGCGATAGGGAGATCGCCGCACCTCAGCCTCGGCGTATTATCGTTGAGCGTGCCTGTTCACCACAATACTCATCACCCGGACTATCTCCTGTTTACTCGAAGCCCCCCGGCATAGCTACACCGCCGCCTTTGAATCTAACACGCACTGGATCGCCTGCACAAAAGGAACCCCAACTGTCGCCCACTTATTCTCCGTATTCCCCCGCGGATGACGATCGGGCCGGCCGTCGCAAGCTTGCGCATCGGCCTGTTGGTCTGAGCAGCCCGCCCCGCTCCAAAGACTCCTCACCCATCCGTCCAGCACTCTCCTACTCCACCAAAGCTGAATTGCAACGCATGGTAACTGCGGTCTTGAAGCCGTTGTATCTGAAGAAGGAGGTTTCGAAAGAGGAGTACACAGATGTGAACCGTGACGTATCACGTTTACTGTACGAAAAAGTTGGCGAGGCTGGCGCAGATGCGCTTGCAGACCAAGAGACGAGGGAAAAATGGCAAAAGATGGCTGGCAATGAGGTCCACCTTGCCATTAAGGCGTTGCCGCGCCACCAAGCCGGAGCACTTTCGCCAGCTGCTGACGACTCGGCTTCTTCATCTGCATAAGAATCTTGTTTTTTTTTTGCATTATGCTGAGGCGTATCTTCTGGCGTTTTTATAACCGGGCACCCATGGCGAACAAATACCATGGCTTTGCGTGATTTAGGGAAAGCGAGGGACCATGATACCACTATGTTTCGACTATTTACTGGGATACTTCATTGAGGTGTTTATTTATGGAGTTATATATAGTATTGAGCGTGTACATGATGCTTTTTGCTAGTTGTTCGCTTGCGTCAGTGACGCGATGGAATGCAGTTCTAGCCAGGGTAAATCGTTTACCTGTAAACACTTACTGTTCGCCTGTTCTACCTGTGAAGGACTACGCCCGTGTGCCCTACCAAGTTATGTAACCAGGCTCTCTGTTCAGCTGCTAGAGAATTACGTGTCTTTGAACATGTAGCCAAGCCCTCTATATGGGAAGGCAAGCAAGTGGAGGATGCAAAAGAAAACTGTGAACGTAATATTTCTGTTATACTTCTGCTTCTGTACGATGGGCGAATGCAAACTCGTTACCCAGGGCGGTAAGGGATCTGGTGGCTGCCCCCGCAACCCCACATTTTACTCAATCAAGTCTCTAGTGCCGCCACCGTATCCGTATACCGTATTCTCCAGACATCCAATAAATACCTTCCTAGGTGCTAACTCCTGTTTCTTACCCTTTATTTGTCCTTGTCCTTGATGTGTTCTTTCTAGCATAGGCATGGAGATAACTTCACCAACACCAGACTCGTGCGAGGTGCCAGGGTCTCCAAATTCAGCACGTCGTGCTAAAAAGCGGGCCACAGATCGGAAGAGCCAGCGAACCCACCGCGAACGCCGCCGCGCCTATGTGCATAGTCTTGAGGAGAAAGTTGCAGCATTGACTGCTGCAAGCAGTGCAGATGAGCGCGTAGCAGTTTTGTTGGCTGAAAACAAGGCTCTTCAGATGCGGTGCCGTGATCTTGCGACGCAGATTGATCGCATCCGCACCATTGCCTGTGAGGCCAACACAGGAGACCAACCCAACAAAGAATCGCGACCAGAAAGAGAAGATGAACGCCAGGGACGGAGCCCCGCAGTGGTGACAGCAGCAGCAACAACAACGACAGAGACAGACAATCAGACTAGGATCATGGCACACGCCATTGCTGACCCGGCTCTCCCCTGCCAGTTTGACACCATTGTCGATAATGTTGATTTCCCTCACGATGCTGCTCATCAATTCTTCGGTGACAATATTGATGAGACGAGCGAGCCACTTCAAAACACCTCCACTATATCCGTTGAAACCATCAGTAACACTGGTTTCTATGACGCCCTCGCAGTCGAAGAAGCTGCAGTCACAGGCTACCTCGCATCGTCTGAAACTGTCACTTTGAATGACATACTTGAAGATGATACCTTTTTGAGGGACTCGGCTTGTTCTTTACCTGCTTCGCCGCCCCTTCCCAACTATACCCGCCCGCAAGGTGCTGCAGATAGATTCATTCACGCGATGCTCGAGGAAGCAAGAAGTGAACACAAAGCTGGGAAATTTGATACCTCAAAGCCATCTTTGGCACGTCTTCTCTCACATGGACCCAGGGATACATTGTCGTTCCGTTTATTTCATTACATCAAACTGTACGGACCTATTCCAATGCATTGGATGTTAGCTACGTTTTGGGTACAGTATCTTTACTTGCGGGTGAGTTATCAGCGAGTCTTCACCTGTGTTTGCTGGATTTCTCATCTAGTAACTAGTGGAATGTACTTGGAACCCCCGAGTCTTACGCCCTCGTCCCAGAATTTCTCCGCCCTAGGCCGCTTGAGTATACTGTTCCGCACTGCCTGTCCATCAATATGCTCGTTTGGCCCGACCTCAGACAAGCTTTGATTCGCGACTCCCTAACCGTCTCCCCAGAAGATGTCGGCATTGAATTGCTCAAGAATCTTTCTCCATATTGGCCACCGTCTTTTGCAATCTGCGGCGATTTAGTTGCAAGCATGGATGTGTATAAGATGATTGAAACTCAAGCCGTACGATATGACTTTTGGAAAGTAGGGAAAGGGTTCCTGGATAAATACAGTCAATACAGGAATTGTAACCTCGGACCTGGTAGTTAAGGTCTTTTGATTATCTAAGATGATTTTGGCAATCTTGAGATTGGTCATGGTTACTGGGTGCACCACAATCGTGCTGGATTCAACCTATAGGAACTTATGCTATCAAGGACTCCTCGAGGAAATGCACGATATCTTCCCAGCAATCAAGAACATCATCCTTTCTATATCTCTTGCTGTCTTCTGGATAATGCGAGAATCCATGCGTCGCTTGTCCGTATTCTTTGAGATGAACTTGCACACCTGCCTCCTCTAGCTTTCGGCAATACTGCATGGCTTCGATCTTCAAACAATCTAGTCCCGCAATATAGCATGCGACTGGCGCGATATTGGATCTTAGCTCTTTCAGCAACTCCACGTCTGCTAACAAAGGGCTAACGAAGATTTGTTGCTTATTCACCGTGGGTGGAAGATAAGACCCTTCCATCAACTCCGCCACCCATACAGGTAGAGACCGAGCCTGCACTTCCGAGGTGTTGCTTGCGAATCGCATACGGTAAAGCTGGTGACAAGCTGTGCTGGGATACAAGAGGACTTGAGCCACTTGTCGATAATCCCTTGGGAGACCAGCTCGAAATTCAGCGCAAGGTCCTGTTTCAAAGGCAGTCAAGAGTGAGAGCGATGTAGCTAAATTTCCTCCAGCAGAGTTTCCCATAAAGGTAACACGACTTGGATCAATAGCTACGCCGAGCTCACTCTCCCCATCTGAAGACAAACACCACTGCAAAACCTGGTATAGCTGAAGGAGGGCGTGCGGAAAGGGATACCTCGGAGACTTGGCGTAATCAACTGATAAAACGACGGCGCCCAGCTGGCAACGGGTTAGCAAATGGACGCACAGAGGCTTGAGGTGGGAAACTGACGCTATCAGATAAGAATCGGTCATTGCGTTCGCCATCTGATGGTTGCCCCAGGATAAAGCCACCTCCTTCAAATACAAGAATAATTGGTAGCGATTTGCCTGGGTTTTCACGCTGCCTGGGAATACAGACGGAGTATCGAACAAAGCCATTGCCTAGACCGGGCGTACGTATGGTGCCATGTTTGGTGAAGAGTGAGCCAGTGCTCGTAAAGAATGCGACCGCTCGGCGAAGGAGAAAGGCTACGCAATGAAGGTAGATTGAGTAAATCAATGAATAGCCGGAGTTTGGCGTAGTTCGGGGTGCTTGAATGTCAGTTTGTCTCATGATGAAAATTACATTATTGACAACTCTGCCAGATGCTGAGGGTGAGAGGCATAGATGAGGGATCGGCTAGACTCACTTCCCAATAGAGGAATCGCCTTGGCGTGACTCAGTGTAACTGACATCAGTTAGGGGCAACTGACAGTAGCTACGCGAACTGGGTTGTGCAAAGATTGCGCTGACAGAGTCATGTATCTTGACAAGGCAAGTAAATGTATCTCAATATTTACATTCGTTTTTTCGCAGATGGCGAATTCATGATTGAGATTGTGGGTTTCTTGTTCAGAGGTAAAACATGACTACTAACGAGTGCTCGGGCAACGCCATTGGCGCCAACGGGTCTTTACCCAACGGGACATCTGCCAGCACCTGTGCACAAGAAGAGACTATACCACAGACTCTGGAACCAATTACCGATGGAAATGGTTTACGTGGAGTGGCCCATGCTCCCCAGCGTGATCCAACGTCTGGTCTGGTCAATCAGTGGCATTCTCAGCCAAGGACGATCCGCATTATTCATGTCGGTGCTGGTGCCACAGGACTATGCGCAGCCTACAAAATGCGCAATCAATTGCAGAACTATCAATTGGTCTGCTACGAGAAGAACGCGTCTATAGGAGGCACTTGGCTCGAAAGTATGATTTCGTGTGTGCAGTACCAATGAACAAAACGCTGACATGATTTCTAGATCGTTATCCTGGCTGTGCGTGCGATGTGTAAGACTCATTATGTGACGGAAAATATGACTAGTTAACCACTAAGAATTGCCAGCCCCGCTCACGTGTACACGTACTCGTTCCTACCGAATCCCAAGTGGACGTCTTATTATGCGGTATGTTGAATATGAACAGCTCAGCGAGTACAAACGCTAATCCAGGATTATGGTAGTACTCATCTGAGATACTCGGTTACTTTGAGAAATTCTACCAAGATCAAGATCTCAAGGAATTCGTGAAGCTAAATCACAAAGTTCTCGGAGCTAGATGGCATGAAGACAAAGGACAGTGGGAAGTCGAAATTGAGCACCATGGCGAAACGTTCACCGATTGGTGCGACATTCTTGTCAATGGTTCTGGCCTCCTCAACCGCTGGAGATGTATGCTACCTATGTCCTCAGCACAATCCTATATTCTAACGGTTTAGGGCCTGATATTAAAGGCTTGCACTCATTTCGAGGACCAGTACTGCACTCAGCGTACTGGGACGGTAGGTCTTCATATGCCACAGGAACGGTTCTTTACTGACTTATAGATTCTGTTGATTACTCTGGCAAGCGTGTTGCGGTGATCGGCACCGGTTCTTCATCAATCCAAATCGTTCCTCAAGTTCAGAAAGGTTGGTCCTTCTCTTTTCTCGAGCCAATCATTTCAATCCTGATACTAAAATAAGCCTCTAAGTTGCCGGAAAAGTAGAGTGCTACTTAAGAAGCCCTACTTGGATCGCACCACCAATGCCTCGCGTTAAGATTGATCTTCCACAACCAGATAATCCAAGTTCAGAGGAGATTGTAAATCCACTCGTGCAACAATACTTTTTCCGAAAAGATGAGATTGAGTACCTGGAGAACAGACCGGAAGAACATCTCAAGTATCGAAGACAAATTGAGGCTGCTATCAATCGCGGATTTGGAATTTTCTACAAAGACACTGAAGCATCTCGCATGGCCGAGTGGTACATGAAGAGCGAAATGGTTAAGAGGCTGGGAAACCACAGTGAGCTTACCGAGAAGCTCATCCCAAAATGGCCGGTTGGCTGCAGGCGTTTGACACCTGGCGATGGTTATCTCGAGGCCCTCATTCAACCAAATGTGGAGTGCCACTTCAAGGAGATTGAAGCCATCAATGAAACAGGTCTGATCACTGCGGACGGCCTCCATCAGGAAGTTGATGTGATTATCTGCGCCACAGGCTTCGACATGGCCTGGACTCCCCATTTCAAACTCCATGGAGTTGATGGTGTTGATATCAAAGAGGCATGGCTTCCCATCCCCCAAAGCTATCTTGGCATCGCTGCTCCAAATTTCCCGAATTACTGGGTCATGAATGGACCGAGAGGCAATCTAGGTAACGGAACAGTGCTACCTTGCTTGGAAACACAGATCGAATACGTCATCGCTGCCGCAAAGAAGATGCAGACAGAACGCATCAAGGCATTGGATGTTAGGGCTGACATCACGGACAAATTGAACGAGTACGTAGACAAATGGATGACTACTAGTGTCTTCAGTGGCGATTGCAAGAGCTGGTACAAGAACAACACTGTAGATGGAAAAGTCATGTGCTGGGGCGGATCGGTAAGTTCCATTCTGCCATGCTACTTAACATAACATTTCTATCACTAAGACATCTTCATAGTCAATGCATTACCTCAAAACCATCAAGACGCCACGTTGGGAGCATTACAATATCCGCTATCTTGACAATGATCCTTGGGGATTTTTAGGTAATGGCCGGATTCGAGCTGAGGTCGAAGACGACACTGAGGGCATGACAACCTATATACGTAATGAAGACGTTCCTTGGGAGCTACATTAGATTTAAAGTAGTTCAATAAGTTCATAGTGTCAGAGAGTATCATTTCATATTGGGAAAAATCGTCCATCAGCCTAGCTATCCAAGAGCAAGCCGTGTTCGTGGACTTCTAGCTGGAGAGATGAATCTCTTCCTTGCTTACGAATGATATCCGCCTCTAGACGGTTGAATTTATCATCGTTCTTCCCCATGTGCATGCTCTTCAAAACTGTCTGACATATGTCTTGATATATTCTACTGTATCTATCACCAGCGACGTGTAACTAAGCTCAGAAGCAAGCCGCCCGTCCAGTCCAGCACCTGACTGCATTGGAGGGAACATATGATCGATATTACAAGTAGTTAAGCAAAGTCTCTTAAGAATGTACAGATCAAATTTACCATATTTGATGTAAGTTTCATTCTTTAATTTGGCTTCTCAACAAATGTCAGTTTAACAAGATGAGTTTCTAGGCCCTCCCAGTCAACAATTTCATCTCTAGAAGCAGTCTCCTCGTTCTCATAACCATAGACAATGCATCGCCAACTAGTTTCCTGCATATCAACAGCATATCCATCTTTCTTGCACGACTCGTTGCTTTTCCTTCTCACCAGATCTTGAGCTTTACTATCCTCGAACTCGCCATTCCACACAAAAACCCTCTGTACGTTCTCCAGCAGCATTCCCGGTGGCTGAAATGCGTAATGCCGCACCAGTGGTCGTCCAGGAACAAATATCTTGTCGATACATGCAATTACAGTTGCGAAAGCGGGTGTCTGCCAAAAATCCCAGTGGTCCTGTATCTTCTCCCAGTCTAGCATCCAGATCAAAGTGTATGGGTCTGACAGGGAGAAACCATATGATTGCCGTAAGATGCCTTTTCCTGATGCTGTGTTTTGAATGATTTGCGACTCAAAGTACTCGAGCGTAGCGGAAGATTGAGCCTCTTTGAGTTTGAAAATAGCGATTTCCGTCACGGGCTTGTCTTGAGCAGGTTTGTACTGCCTGAGAGCGGCTGCATAAGTCGCCATTTGTTCCGCTGTAGCCATGATTGTCGAAAGAGAACAAAGCCCCAGATCGCGATCGATGAACAGTGCTTGATGAGGTAGCCAAAAGCACGCTATGAAGACGTTGTTCTCACGAGAAATACATGTGTTTTATCTAATTACTTCAAGAGTATGCGGGCGCTCAATGTTGAGAGTCAGTTATAATGAGATAAAAGGCGTCAGTTGATCACTTGTGCTGACCAGTGCAGAATGACTCAGTGTTGTTAGCTACGCCCCAGCCCCTTTCCTGTACCGAGCGCTGATTAGATCCGTGTCGCGTTGGTTTTGGCAGGGTGCCCAGTTTAATGATCCCACACGTTAATTAGGGTGGGGTAATTATGTCAGTTGGACTGACAACACTTGAACAAAGACTCATCAGCAATTTCCGATTATTTAGCGCAAACGTATGTCTTGATGGTAGTAACGTCTTCTGTCTTTAAGTATTCTGGTCACAACTTCGCACACAAGCTCTGCTACAGGCAATTTTCATCTCAAGATGGCTGACACCGACTTTAGCCATAATCTCAAGCCACAACCAGAGTTCATCAGAACATGTGCACGAAGCATAGTCAACGCTTTGGGTGCAATTGTTATCCTTTCTCTTTTAACGAGATGGGCACATTACTATCAGCGAACTGTAAGTTCTAATTCTGCTGTGATACTGCCGTGTTCTTCGGGTGTAAGACTGATCTCTCCTCATGCTAATATATTCTACAGCCCAAGGTGCCTTCGGCTGGATTCTGGCCTGTACCATATTTTGGCTCATGGATAGCAGGAATCAAGCTCACGTGCAACCCAGTGAGACTTGTGCAAGAAAGCATGGCGAAAACCACGAACGGCCTTCTCCGTGTCGCTACTCTTTCGGATGAGTTTGTGCTCGTGACTACCAAGGAAAAGGTTGCAGAATACATGAAAGCCCCTGATTCAGTTCTCAACATGCAGGATGGTGCCAATGATGTAAGTTAATGAGCCATTGCCCTGTATATATGAGCTTCAAAGCATATGATATGCTCCGGCAATAGCGTCGTTTCTAAATTATCACTTCATTGCAGCGATTTATTCCGAAAAGCTGCTGACTAGACTATGATAGTCACAGCAGATTCCTTTCACCATGGGATACGGAGTAGCATACAGGACTTACCACAATCTTGTAGTTCGCCAACAAATAACTCCAAAATTACCGCAATTCACAGCGGATATGGTAGAAGAGGTTGCAGCGGCATTCCAGGACCTAATTGGATCACCTGAAGGTCTGAAATGTATGAACATTGGGTACAACATAATTTAACGCTTCACGAAGATTGGACACCCATCCCTCTGTACCCATACATCGCAATGACCGTAGCGCGAGTCAGCAACAGGCTTTTTGTTGGCGGAGACTTCTGTACGATAACCCAACTTTGCTAGTCATCTTATTTCTCAACTCAGTTTCTCAGACAGAAACACAGAGTACCTCCAAAACGCAACCGATTATGCTCAAGCTGTAGTGCTTTCTGCAGAAGTACTCCGATTATTTCCGCATTGGGCGAAAAGGTATGTAATGTCCCAGTGTAATAAACATGTACCTGGGGCGGAAGCTAAGGTCTGTAGACACGTTGTCAAGTTCTTACCCGTTACCAAGTGTATGCGCAAAGCAGTCAAGCTACTTGGACCAACGGTACAGGATCGCCTAGATGGCAAGTATCCAGATGGCAAGAAGCCAGAAGACTTGATCCAGTGGCTTATCGATGCGGCACCGCCTATTGAAAAAACCGTATACCAACTTGTGGAGAGAGTTATGGCGCTCAACGTCGCCTCTGTTCACACTACGACGATGGTGCGCTAATGTCCTCAAAAAGAGAGAGGTACAAATAAGCTGACAACTATCCACTCTCACAGACCTTTACAGCTGCCATATATTCTCTTGCAGCAGAGCCTGCAAAGTACATGGAGACGCTGCGAGCTGAAGTGATCCAAAACCTCGTAGATGGACAAATCACACATGAGACAGTTCAGAACCTCGTGTTTATTGACAGCTTCCTACGTGAGTCAGCGCGTTTCAATGTAGCTGGTCTGGGTAAGCCCTCCCAATCCCTATTTGTATATGTAGTTCATCAAAGTCCTCACATCATCAGCTGCCATGAACAGACACGCCAGGAAACCATTTACTTTCTCTGACGGGACAATCATCCCAGCTGGCGCTAAAGTCGCTAGCCCCAGCCGAATCCTGCATCGCGATCCTACTTCCTATAGCAATCCTGACGCCTTCGAAGGCTTCCGATTCGTTCAAGTGCGAGATGGCAGGCCAGCGCTTGAGAAAACGGTTGTGACTACCGGCACGGATTTTCATTTGTTCGGTCACGGAAGGCATCCTTGGTAAGCATGGAAGTTCAATGTATAGCAGGGCCGAGTGCTAACACACGTAGCCCTGGTCGCTTTTTCGCTACCCATGAGATGAAAATCATGTTTGCAACGATGGTTTTGCGCTATGATATTGAACTGGTGCCTGGTACGAAACCAAAAGAAACATACATTGCGACAATGGCTATACCGGACACTGGTCTTAATGTGCTATTTAAATCGAGGGCATGAGAGCCCACCATATGAAGTATGAATACAGATAGATCGCGTATGTATTACTATAAGAAGGCTAGGTAGACTGGCGAATTCCCTCACCTCGAGTGGTACAATATCTTTCGGCTCCTTGTATTTTCTTGTTAAGACCCAGCCTATAAACATCAGCACTACTAGCTCAAGAGACACTCTCAGTCATATATCACGCGACGACTTCTAGTATTTGTCCAGCTGAACCATTGAATTACATTGCTTTTTAGACGTGATTGTGTTTCCCTAGGTCTTAAGCCTGAAAGCTATATCGTACTTTTAATTTTTCGCCAGTCGTTGATAACTCAGCTAGGAAAGGCGGATTGCTTATCCATAGTTTACTATGTTTCTTCTCCCTCCTTACCTTTCTCCTTGATTTTGAGCTTTTCCTAAAATGGCTATTAATCATTCCGTCGATACTCGTTGTCGCGGTATTCATTCTCACGGTAGCCCTGTTGCTGGTACCCTCCCTGCTGCTGGTAATCATGCTGCTGCTGCTGATACTGTGGCGGAGGAGGAGCATAGTTTCCTCCATGGTACTGTTGTTGTGAAGGAGGTTGCTGGTAGTAAGATTGTTGGGGCGGGGCATGATGCTGGTCTGGTCTGTAGTCGTAGGACTGATGTTGCTGTTGTGGAGGAGGCGGGTACTGCTGAGTTTGATAATTGTCCTGGTTGTGGTGCTGCTGCTGTTGGTGCTGAGGAGGTCTCTGCTCGAATCCTCCACCGCCCATCTGCTGCTGTGTCGGGTTGCCTACACTGACATTCTCGTTTCCAATGTCGTCTGGAACATTGATTTTGACGTCGGGAAGGTACCGCTGTATCTTTTGCTCGACCATGGCTTGGACGAAGACCCAGCTTTCGCGTTCGAAGCGGCGGTGGCCGCCGTTTACGACGCCGAGAATGCTCTCGCGGAGTGTCTCTTGCACTTTTCGCACCAGATCCCGGATCTTGTTGAGCAGTTTGGATTTGATGTCGTCGCCAAAGCCGCGGTCTGCGTTAGGCGATGCATCGCGGTCGAGCTGGGAATCAAAGGGATTGCCGCCTAGGATCTTCTCCAGTGGCCGCTGGAACTGGTCCGGTAGCATCTCGAAAAGCTGTTTTTCGATCTGGCCAAGGATCTTACGGAACTCAAGACGCACTTCTCGATGTACTTTTGCAAGACCCGTGCTGAGTTTGTCGCTGATGACACGGGAAAAGCCTCCACCCTCGCCATCCCGACTGGACTCGTCGAATCCCCTAGCAGACCCTTCATTTCCACCCTTCTTACCAAACAAGCTTCCTAGACCTTTCACAATATCACCCACATGCTCTGCAATCTCAGCTTTCGCCCCATCACCCAGATCCCTCGAACTTGTGTTCCCACGCAACCAGCGCTTGATATGCTCAAGCGCAATGCGTGTGAATTGTTCAGCAATGGATGCATGCTGTGAGCGCAACTTATCACCCACAACCTGTTTGATCTCCGGGCTAATCATCCTAGCTTTTTCCTCTGGGTTCTGCGACGCCTCTTTGATAGTATTCGACAGCATACCCAGCAAGCCGCCGATTTCGAATCTCTGACCATTTCCACCCTGGGATCCGCCACGCTCTTCAAGACTATCCTGCACCGCGTTGAGTGCTGAGGAAAGAAATCCTCGTGCTCCAGACGAAAAATCAATGTCTTGAGACCGGGTTTGCTCTCCACCTCCACGATTGTTACCTTGCGTTAGAGCAAAAATCTCGCGTAGATCTCCGCCTGCTTCATCAGAGATCTGTCCAAAGCTCCTGGTCAATTTGGCTATTTCATCGGCAAACGGCAGCGACTGGCCGCCGTATGCGTCTGGCGCGGCGTCACTCAGGTTCCAGGGACCACTACGTGAACCTTGTGATGAAGATTTGTCTTGATTGAAGAGCGAGCGGAAGGCATCCACGACTTGTGTTTCCAGGCTGTCGATTGTTTTTTGTTGGAAGTCTTCTAGTTCAGAGGCAATGCGGGGTTGGATCTGGGGTGCGAGCGAGTCGACGTATTCGTCGACCTTTTGCATTAGGACTTCTGGGAGGCCACGGGATGACATTTTGTAGGGAATTGAATTGAGATGGTTTCAGGAAGATAGCAATTGGTGTTGTATGGCAAAAGGGAAATAAAAGGATTTCTTGACGATAGAGTAGGTGGGGTTGATGTAAGTGTAGTGGAGAGCCGGCACAAAACGTGGCTGGTGACGAGTGGCGCTTGTCACAGGTGGGGTTGTGTGGCCAATGAGGGGCTCTTGCGTCCTACAAGCCATAGTGAGGTAAGAGTACTATACTCTTGATCCATATAGGAAGTAATTACAGGAGACATATAAATATAACTAGCAATTCTAAAAGAAGTAGGACCCTCTAAAACACTCATGGAACATGTATATATTATCGCTCATAATAATAAGAGACATGCCTCTTTTCACATCCCCAGCAGCAAAAATTCAATCCTTGATGTAACCAAGCGGTCGATCTTTATCAAGTCGTCGACTCGCCCGTGCCTCCGTTGCCCGACGTCTGTCTTCCCGATCGAACCAAGGTTCTACGGCCGACAAACGCCCCCCTAGCGAGCAGCCCAGTTCTGAGTCGTAGTGCTAAACCACTACGGAACTATTGTGCCAGGGAGCCCACCCAAGAAGGCTAAGCGAGTGACTGCTTGATGGAATGATAGGTAATCTTGTGATATATATATATTTGAATTGAGGAGATATATTAGGTCGTGAAGGGTGGTGAGAGAGGTGAGTGTAAGATCGCGTGGGGCGAGCAAACGCAGCAGGTATTCACATCACTCTATCTATCCACCCATCCAGCGATGGGACGTGATGCTCAAACAATAGCCTCCGGCCTTTCCGTCCGCCTCTTTGCAGTACCCAAGCCTGCATGTCCCCTCTCCTGATTCTTGCCCAGCCAAGGCTTGAGCGCCTCGCCCACCAAGCTCTGTCGCAAGAAATAGATGACCTGACCGATGATAATCAAGACAAACGCAATCGGATACATCCAGTGAATCTTGAGTCCAAAAACCTTGACACCAATGGCCACACCCCAGAAATTTCCCGTGAGCAAAGAAATGTTGAAGAACGCAGCGGAACTCATGCGGAACATGACGGGCGCGAGAGAATAGAAAAGGGAGAGGATGAGGGTGTAGCCAGCCAGATAACCGCCGACTTTTGAGTTCCAAGTTGCAGAACGGAAGGCAGCGCGGTCAAAAATACCGGCTTGCGTGCCGTTGATGAGCATGCCCCAGTAGGCCAGCTGCCCAACGACTTCGTACAGTGGTCGCTCCGAGACGAGCCATTCCTCGAAGACGTTGGAGAGGCCGTAGAATGTGGCGCCCAAGAGGGCGAACAAGTCGCCCTTGACCGGGTCGACAGCGCCAAAGTTATTGGCGCCCGTGATGTGGTCTGAGCCAAAGATTACACCTAGACCGCCGATGCAGAGCAGAATGCCGAAGATTTGGGTGTAGTGGTAGCGCACTCTGAGGAAGAAAAAGGAGATGATTACGACGACGGCAATGGCCCAGAAGTTGATTAGTTGGGCGCTGAGAATGGTGGTCTGGAAATGTGTTAGTGTTTAGTGCTAGATATACGAGGACGAGCGGGAACTCACATAGCGGTACGCCAGGACAATAAAGTAGTTGCCCTCAACGTCCATGAAAGCCAGGATAAAATAGCGCCACCCGTCTTTGAGGATGAGGCGCCCCCATTTCTTGAAGCCGTACTTGTATATGGTATACGAGGTGTAAATTAGGTTGAGTAGGACGTAGTTAAAGAAGGACTGGAACGCGGGAATCGAAGTACCCTGTTCCGAGAGCAAAGAAGAGAATGTGTTCGTAGAGGTAATGCAAATAGCGAGGACTGCGCGCTCTTAGTTAGCTGTGCTCTCTTTCGCGATGTCTTTTTTGAAAAGTAATTAATACATACCCTGCCCAAGCAGTAGCGTTACCCAGAACTGCTTCGTCTTGACGTATTGGAACCAGCGTCCCTTTGTCTGCGCATCGCGCTCCAAGACCTCGTTTGTGGGCGCGCCGCTATGCAACTCGTTTTCAGACGTCACATAGTGGTCCACGGCCGTCTTGTGTACCGCTTCTGAGGCATCGTGCTGGTGGTGCGTATCTGGGACCACGACGCCCTCGGCGGGGTGGACTTGGACTGGGTTCATGATGCTGGGTCTCGCTGGCAAGAGGAACGATATATGGGAGCTTTTCGTGTTGAACGTGAGCGCAAAACCCCGAAGTCGCCCACGGTAGGTGTATGCAAAGCGTACGGATGCTTGGAGGAGGTGACAGGCGGGCGGGGGGTCCGCCCGATTATAAGCCAATCTTTGGATTCGCACTCATCCAGTCGCGTCGCTCGCTCCACCCATCATGCGGCGGTCGAGTGAAAAAAAGGCGTTCTTGGCCAGCATCCAGAGCACGGAACCCCCACTTATTCTTACCTCGGTGGGGCAAAGTTCGGAGACTAAGCATCCACCAAGTGGAGAGAGGCCGTGTGTGAGTTGAGGACGTGCTTCACGGAAGGGCCACGGGCGTTAGGCGAGGCCCGATGCTTGCTTTTTTCCCACTATGTGCCGCTATCGCGTATGGTATAGGCAGAAGGCTGACGCTGGAAGAATGCTACTGGAACGGCAGACACGCTTGCATGGCGCGGGCGGCAGGGGACAAGCGAAAGATTGATCACGGAGTGGGGGTCAGCATGCAGGTGCGGCATGCCTTTGCGACTAGCACACAGTCTATGCGCTCGGATGGCGTTTCTATCCTTACACATGCACGCAGAGACTTCGCCATCTGCACAAACGTGGACCCGAGCACCTGGTAGAGGCAACGGGCAGCGGCGAACCGTGGTGGGGCACGGGTGTGGCACAGATATAGCAAGGCACGGGCACAGAGACGACTAGTTGTAGAAACAAGTTGTATTTGCTAATGATTGGCTAGGTAGAGTAGAGACAAAGGGATGAAGGGCAGTACAGGACCATCTTCACCCCCACCCAAGCAATACCAAACGTAGGAAACAAGTCAACGCAGAAATGATGTTGAGGTAAAGACAGTGAATAATCGGCTGCTTCACTCATGTTCACCATGCAGCCACCGAGTTAACAGTCCTAGTCAGAGTCCTCCGACTCGCTCTCCTCCTGCTCAAGCCAGGTCTTGAACTGCTCAGCAGACTTGCGAACAGTCTTGCTGACCTTGAGGTCAACGTACCTCTTGCTGGCCTTGGAGCACCACGCCATGAGCTGCTCCTCAGACACAAGGTCGTTCTGGTACACCTTGAGCAGGATGGCAGACACCTGAGGGATGAGCTCGGGCTTGTCGTTGCCCACAAAGCGCTCAATACCACCAAGGAAAGCCTTCTCGTGCTTGTCCGACGTGATCATCTTCTTGAGCATGGGAGCGCGGGCGTCAATCTGCTTGACAATCTTCTCGGTGAAGAGCGTCTGGGGAATGACGGTAAGGGTGCGGTGCTTAGTCTCGATACCAAGCTCCTTGGCCTTCATGTAAATCTCGACGTTGTCAAGGTTCTCTACGCCACCCTTCTCTGCACCAGTGTCGATGATCCACTTGCCAAAAGTGTCGTAGCTGGATCCACCTTCTTCCTCGTCCTCAATCACAAGAGCGCGCTTGAGGTCGTCGGGAAGGTCTTGGGCACGGGCCCTGATGGCCGCCTCAGAAGTGTCAATGGACCACTCAACCTCCTTAGCGTCCTCTTCCTCAATCTCCTTGGCGCCCTCGTTGATCTGGCGAGTGAGCTCGTCATCACTGCCAGCCTCGAGTGCCAGGTCGCCCTCCTCACCGTTCTCTTCTCCGCTCTCGCCAGGGCTTCCGTTTTCAGGCGAGTTGGCGTCGCCACGGGCTTCAGCCTCCTTGCGGGCACGGCGCTCAGCTTTCTTGCTGGACTTGTCCTTTTTGCCCTTCTTGGGCTCGTTCTTGAGGATGAAGGAGCTGAGCTTGAGGCGAGGGTCGACCTCGGAAATCTTTCCGCACGCCTTGCAGTCGAGCGTGATGTTGCCATCCTTGATGTGGACGTCGGTTTCTGGGTTCTTGCATTTCTTGCAGAGGACGAACTTGGCAATGAAGCCGTCGAGGTAGTCCTGCAGCTTGCTGGCATCGTGGGCGCCGTTGATGATCCAACGGTCGTCGTTGGGGCTAGTGTTTGTCTGGGCGCCAAGCTCGAAACCAAAGTACTTGATGACGTGAGCGGGAGGGCGGGCGAGTGAGCCAGCGACACTGCTCAGGTTGACAATGACGGTCTTGATGCCGTTACCCTTGCCTTCAATCTTGGACTGGATACGCTCCATCTTGTAGCGGTAGAAGGGATCGGTGACATCGCGGCGAATGTTGACGGTGGCCATGGTGACGGTGGTGCGGGGGACAGGTGTATGAGATTGTTACTGGTGGTGCAGCGTGCGGACGGACGAGGTCGGGTCGGATATGTTGACGAGGGCCGAAAGAGACATGCGCAACTGCAGGCTCTAGGGTTTGTGGGAGTGTGTGTGGGTGCGACGCAAGGTCAGGAGGGGCAGCGGATTAGCCGTTGGTCTGATGTATGATACTGCTTGGTATCCGCATACAGCGAAATTTTTGCAGTTTGGGGGGAGGTTCGACTCGGAAGGCGTAGCGTTGGCGCGAATACATATACTCCTGTGTTCGCTGGCAACTCTGAGGTGCGGGTTGTGCTTGAGGCCTGAAGGCGTGAGGTGGCGGTTAAGGCAAGTCGCGGGTGAGCGACAAGCAGTGGGGTGGGCGAGTTGGCGCAGGAGTGTTGCTCTCGTTGCCAGTGGTGAGTCACTGGAGTGGATGGATGTCCTGATGGATTTTGTGCGGGTGCAGAGGTTGAGTGTGCGTGTGGGAGCGAGTCGTGGGTGGTGGAGGGAAGTTATATGGGGACGGCGGAGTTTAGTTTTTCGACTTTGCCGAGCCACACTAGCACAAACAGTCCTACCACACCAACCCCACCCGCTGCTCCCAGCGTCAAGACTGCAGCATATTTTTTTTCTGTGCCTTCACGTGGTTGCGGGGCGTGCATTGCGCAGATGAGACGTGTTTGTCACCACATCAAGACGCGACCCGTCACTCTACGTTGGTACACGGACGAGCAGCCGGCAGCGAGCCGGCTGGTCAAACACTATGCACCATTGACCCAGGCATTGTTTCAGCAAGCCGCTGCATGAAGCCGGCCGACAGGGACAAAGAGGCATAGCTTGCTGCTCCAACAGTTTCCCTCTCTGCGGAGCCTGGCTGATGACCGCCACCCTCAGCGGAAAACCACGGCCTCGCCAAAGTCATTTGCCTCACTACGCGGTCGCACACGTTTCCAGACTGTGGCGTGTGGTCCCTCATAGTGTCTCTCCACGCCAACCAGTTACCAAACAGAATCAGGCAATACGAAAATCAACTCCACACGGTTTTCCGACACTCGCTGCCAATCATCGTGAACATGTGGTTCTTGCAGCGAGGGGTACCACGGTTGGCCCCGCACAGCAATCTGCATTGAACTGTCCTCCCGCGCAAACACAGCAAATGCTTATGGGAAACGTGTCGTGAACGCATTTTTGCTTCTTTCTCAGCCAATCGAATTGCTTGGTCAGAGGCGTCTTGATTGCGTCATCTCCAATAGCGTCTTCCGACGTCTAGATCGTCCGTGCCTGGTAACTAGTTTCAGATTTGTTTTTGAGTCCAACAACGCAGATGGAAAAGATGAACGGATCCAAAGTGGACTACTCACTGTATCTTGTGACAGATTCCACAGAGGCCATTCTGGGCTCGCGGGATTTGATTGATGTTGTCGAACAGGCTTTGACCGGAGGTGTCACCCTCGTTCAATACAGAGACAAGACATCTGACACTGGCATCCTCATCTCGACAGCGAAAGCCCTGCATGAGCGATGCAAGGCACACGGAGTTCCCCTTCTCATTAACGACCGTGTCGATATTGCGTTAGCCGTCGGCTGCGAGGGCGTACACTTGGGTCAAGATGACATGAGCGTTGTCGAAGCCCGCCGTATCCTGGGCAAAGATAAAATCATCGGCGCAACAGTCTCTTCCATCGATGAAGCCCGAATCGCCGTTGAGCGAGGTGCAGACTACCTAGGAATCGGCACTCTGTACGCTACCAACACCAAAAAGAACACCAAAGACATCATTGGCATTCCTGGCATCCGAAAGATACTGAGGTACCTTGACCAAGGGAGCAATGCAGAGAAGGACGTCAAGACAGTATGCATAGGTGGTGTCAACGCCTCAAATGTGCAACGCGTTACTTATCAACTTCTCGCTCCAACGCCTACCATTTCTAAACCAAAAACCATTGACGGCGTCGCCATTGTGTCTGCCATAGTTGGAGCCTCTGATCCTAAAGCTGCCTCTCAAAACCTATTGAAGCTTCTCAAGTCACCACCTCCATTCAAGCTCAGCTCGACTGAACCACACTTCTGGCTTGAGAAAAACGAAGATGAATTCAACTCCATCATAACGCACACCGTAAAATGCACTAAAAAAGTCAAGGAATTGGGCCCACTATCACACAACATGACCAACCTTGTGGTTCAGAACTTCGCCGCCAATGTCGCCCTCTGCATCGGCGCCTCCCCCATCATGGCAAACTACGGCGAAGAAGCCTCAGACCTATCACAACTCGGTGGCGCCCTCGTCGTAAACATGGGCACCGTCACTCCCGACGGTCTGCTCAACTACCAAAAAGCCATATCCGCCTACAACGCCGCTGGCGGGCCCATCATCCTCGACCCCGTAGGCGCAGGCGCAACCTCTGTCCGACGAGCCGCACTCTCCACGCTCATGGGCAAAGGCTACTTTGACCTGATCAAGGGAAATGAAAAGGAGATACTAGCCGTAGCGCGTGCATCCGGGTACACCATCACCGACACCTCACAACAGCGCGGAGTAGACAGCGGCGCCTCGCTCTTCTCGCTCGAGCAAAAGGCATACTTGGTTTCGCACCTAGCTGCCCGCGAGCGCAATGTTGTGCTCATGACGGGCGCGACGGACGTCATCTCTGACGGCACACGTACATATGCCATCGCCAATGGACACGAGTACCTCGGCCGCATCACCGGCAGCGGATGTACGCTGGGAACCACGCTGTCAGCCTACCTCGCCGCTTGTCCTGCCGACAAGCTACTGGCTGCGGTAGCGGGCATCTTGCATTATGAGATTGCAGCCGAGATAGCAGCCGAGCGGGACGACGTGAGGGGCCCGGGGACGTTTGTTCCGGCTTTTCTGGACGCCCTGTGGCAGGTAGGTGAGGACATGGTGCAAGGGGCAGGAGAGGCACTGTTGAGGGAAAAGGTCAAGGTCGAGTGTCTGAAAGATATACCTGATGTGGGCTTGTTAAAGGTCTTGTGATATGTATGAGACACGTCTTTCTAATAGGACGCGTAAATGTCTTTGGACAACTGGAGCGGAGAGAAGGGCAAGGTACTTTTGCGCTTTAATCTTATTTTCAGCATCAACAAGATCGAAATGATAATCAACGCCAGACACACTGCTTTCACATAGAAACGAATAACTCCCCGTATCATGTTAACTTCATACACTTGTACATTTGACAACACATACCCACAGCTACTAGTATTCATCTACCTCGCCTTCCTGTACCTCCCCTGACTCATCTCTGCTTTGAGCGCATCCTGCTGATCTGGTAACGGGGCTCTCTTTCTAACTAGGCTATCATTACCTCCCGACCCTTGCTGTTGCTGCTGTTGCTGCTGCTGTTGCTGTTGCGGTTGCTGCAGTGGCAGCTGGCCAGGCCAAACCGGTGGCGGCGCAGCATTGCCCAGGCCACCTGGAGGCGGAGGCGGCGGAGGGAATCCAGGGAAATTAGGAGGTGGCATACCATGTGGAAGAGGGGGCATTCCAGGGGGGATTCCCTGGGGAAAACCAGGGAAATTAGGGGGTGGAGGGAACGGAGGAGGCGCGGACCCGCCATTGGGTGGTGGGGGACCGTGGCCATGGGGGAGAGGTGGTGGAGGTAGAGAGCCTGAAGCAATGAGTTGAGCGATGCGTGAGGGGTCCATGCCGGCGAAGGGAGGAGGAATAGGTGCACCATTTGCGTTTGGTTGAGGTGGAAATGGCATTCCTGCAGGTGGAGGTGGCGGAGGAGGAACGGCTTGCTGGTTCCCACCGCCGATACCTGGGAGAACGCTGGAAGTGCCGTCTGGTGGAGCAGAAAGACCTGGGAGTGAGAGACCTGGTGGCAGGAAAGGTGCACCACCCATGTTCCTAGACGGTAGTTTCTGATCGACAAGACCCTCTGCTTCGTCTTCTGCTTCCTGCTCTTCTTCCTCCATTTTCTGGCGCCGGCCCTGGTTGCGGTCAAATGTGCCCTGGGCTTCGGCTGCGGCCTGGCCAATATGATACCGGTCGTTGATGTAGTTCGTGTCGCCTGGTCGGGGACGTGTCCAGAAACGTGTGACGCGGTCGTTGGAACCAGACGCCAGAATATGACCGAGCGGATGCCAGTCCATGGTCCAAACGGTAAAGTCATGAGCGTACTGCAGGCTGTGTGCGGGGTATATGGTTTGCGAAGGGGCGTTTTGTGCGTCGGCAGCGTCGTAGGGCGATATTGACGGTGCAACACCTGGGGGTGGGTTCTGCTCGTCCAGGAGGTAGTGATGGATACTGCCATCCACACCACCAGTAGAGAGCAGATTCCTGTGCATTGGATGCCATGCCATGGTAATGATATCCTTGTCATGGCCCTTGAGCAAGAGGACATCGCGCATCATTCGGATATCAAAGATGCGGGCGGTGTGATCACGAGCGCACGTTGCTAGCATGTTTCCTTGGGCGGGCTCGAACATGGTTTTTGATATTGGGTTTTTATGTCCATGAAGTGTTGTCAGACAGCGACCTGTGCGCGGATCCCAGAACTTGACTTGGTGATCCTTTGACCCTGATACTAGCAGCCCCTTGTGCGGATGCCAGTCGACCGACTTGACTTCCCATCCATGTCCTGTCAGTGTCGACTCTTCTGTACTCGACGCAAAGTCCCAGATCTTCAGTGTCGTGTCGTCGGCACATGTGACAAACTTGGAATCTGTGGGGGCTATGGCGAGTCCTCGCACGGCCTCGGTATGCGCTTGTATCTCCTTGACGTTGTTGAAATTGGTCTGCCAATACTTGACGACTCCGGTCTGGTCGGCGGACAGCAGCCAGTCGTCGGTGGAAGTGTACTCGACGGCGCGAATGGCGGCCTCGTGGGCCTGCATGATTGTCTCAAAGTTGAAGCCCATGCCGTTCCACAACGTAAATTCGCCGCTCGTAGAGCCTGTGAGCAGCCGCCGCCCTTCTGGCGTCCACTTGACTACATTGATGGGGTGTTTGACTTTGTTGAGTGACGAATGTACGGCCTTTGCGGGGATCGATTCTGCAGCGCTGGCGAGGCGGGCGGCGGGGGGCTGCATATCAACAATATAGCTTGCGCTCGGCCGCTCCACCTCGGGCCTGGGCATGTTCTTGTATCGCGGGCGGCGACTGCGCATCCATTGCACCGTTGTTGAGCCATAGTCAGTGACGGCACCTACAAGCTCCGGTCAGCTGCGCAAGTCAAGAAGCGCTCTATTGTGAGGACGACATGGACAGTGGGTCGCGTGATCAATAGAAAGTATTTCGACGAGGCTTCTGGCCAGGCATGAGTGGTAACAATACTTACGTTTTGGTCTGGGGCGCAGGCCTCCTTCGAATTCCGGGCGGTGGTACTCGCGCTCCATGCTGGCTGCTGTTGCCAAACACCTTGCTTAGATGAGGCGCATGAGAGACGAGGTCAAAGCGAAGGGCAGCGACAAGAGGCCGGGGCGATTGGTCGCGATGCGCAAGCTTGGTGTTGTATGTAGGTAGGTCTAGCGTACAATGGGCCGTGAAAGCGCGTGCTTGGTCGCGTTGGACGTCGGCCGGGGATGCTCCTAGCGCCGATGCCACACTTAGCCACACCTAGCCACGCCAAGCCACAGATGAGCCGCAACAGGGCAGGCAAGCCACGCTCTCCACTCAGCCGCCAGCCGCCAGCCGCCATCCAACGGCCTGGGCGCAGGGCATGGGCGAGCTGCATCACCGTGCAGATCCCCGCTCAGGAAACTCCCAACAGAAATTCAAATGCTATCTCGCATCAGCCCAGAAAGTCCAGACGCTCCAAGTAGCACTTAGCAATCCCGACATGGCCCGCCTGCTCAGCTACAAATCCACCTCTCCCGCCACGGCCACGGCCAAGCAGACGCCTTCCCTTCCTCCGCCTGCCGCACTCATCCCTCAGCCCCATTCGCCATCACCCTGAGATCCCTATAATTACCGCCGCATGAGCCATTGCGCTCTGGGCAGTCGTCGCCTTACGTTATATACCTCGGGCTCGCCTTGCATTCCCGCATACCATGGCGACAATCACTGAAATGGCCTCTTCTTCTGCCATTGACCTCTCCCCTGGCTCCCATTCCACTCCCGTCCACCGTGCAAAGGAAGCCACCGCACCCACCACCAATGGCTCCACCACCACAAACTCCACGAAACTCGCTCGCGATACCAAGTATCGCCATGTCTTCGCCACACACTCGTTGACACGCACTTCGTGCCTCAGTCACGATGCGGACCAGAGCCCCAGCTTCGTTGGCTTCAGGAATCTCATGATCTTGGTGCTCAGTACGCATCCCTCGCCGCTGACTCGAGATACGCGTATCGGCTAACAGGACCAGTTGTCTCCAACTTGCGCCTCATGATCGTGAACTTGCAAAAGGTATGCCTCTCTGTCGTCTCGTCGCCTTCGCCGTACTAACATGAACAGTACGGCGTCCTCATATGTCTCTCCTGCCACGACTATCGCCGCTCCGACGTCATCACGGGTCTGCTCCTGTACCTCCTTGTTCCTGCCCACCTGTTCGTCACCTACCTGATTGAACTCGCCGCCGCCTGGCAGGCCAACCGAGCCCATGCCCGCATTTCTCAAGAACAGGACAACGATTCACCTGCCAAGTACGCAGCCGCACTGCGTAGCTTCAACTCGACCTGGTACTTGATTGCCTTCTTTCACAGCGTCAATGCCGTCGCAAACCTCTACATTGCCACAAAGTATGTCTACTACGACATCTATCACCCAGGAATTGGCACCCTATGCGAGCTACACGCCGTCATCGTCTTCTTGAAGTGTGCTTCCTACGCATTTACGAACCGCGACCTGCGCCATGCCTATCTTCACCCAAAACAAGCCGACCCGCTTCCTGAGCTATACAGCACTTGTCCATACCCGCAAAACATCAACATGAAGAACCTGTGCTATTTCTGGTGGGCACCCACTCTGGTCTATCAGCCCGTCTACCCCCGGACCGACAAAATACGTTGGGGCTTTGTCTTCAAGAGATTGTTAGAGCTGGTCGGCCTCAGCATCGTCATCTGGATTGCCTCGGCCCAATACGCTGCTCCACTGCTGCAAAACTCCCTCGACAAGGTACTCACCTTGAACCTCACCTCCATTGTCGAGCGTGTCATGAAGCTCTCCACCATCTCCGTCTTTTGCTGGCTCTGCGGTTTCTTCGCTCTGTTCCAGTCGGCACTCAACGCCCTTGCTGAAGTAATGCGATTCGGCGACCGAGAGTTTTACGGCGACTGGTGGAATGTGTCGTCCATCCGTACCTATTGGACAACTTGGAACAAGCCGGTGACCAACTTCATGCGTCGCCACATCTACTCTCCTTTGGTCGGTCGCGGGATTCCCCCACCAGTGGCTCAAATTTTCGTCTTCTTCTTCTCTGGCGTACTGCATGAACTGCTCGTAGGCGTGCCCACACACAACATTATTGGCGTGGCATTTGCAGGCATGATGATCCAGATCCCACTCATCGTGCTCACCGATGTCATCCAAAAAATCAAGGGGATCCAAGGTCAAGTCGCAGGAAACATGATCTTCTGGGTCAGCTTCTGTTTGGTGGGCCAGCCGCTCGCTGCCCTCATGTATTTCTTTGCATGGCAGGCCAAGTATGGCAGTGTGAGTCGGCAAGTGAGCGAGAGTCCGATCAACGTGTTCTACAGGCGGTAGTACCCTCTCTGTTTGATAATGGGATCGTATTTCGGATAGTTTTCTTCTCCAAAAGTGTTGAATCGCTCTTTTTTGGCTTGCCAAGTTAATCGAATGTCGATCATCGTTGCCGTAATCTTTTCATTCTTGGTTGTGTGTCTGCTCTACCAAAGTGACCTGGAAATCACAATCTCATACGCTCTCCATACTCGCCTTGACTCTGCTTAACGTCCGCAAGACTTCTCTCTCGGTCACCTTTTCGACTTTCTCAACCCACAACCCATGAACACCCCTCTCTTTTGCAACCAGCAAGAACTTGCCCAATGCAACCATCACATTCCCTCTTTCCTGTCCATCTCCCCACCCCATAACCACTTCCGCTCCACCAAAGACCCGCATACCCAATGTAAACACTTCTACCTTTGAACTCCATCCCAACGCGCCATCCTCTTCCTCCTCAGCTGTCTGCACAAGCACATCCAGACCATCAATCACCCACTTTGCTAGGCCCGCTCTCAACGACGCATCGACGCTCGAGCGCGACATATGCAGCAGCATGCGTGACCAGAGCACCGCATCCAAAACATCGTCTTTGTACAGATTCTGCTTCTCCTGCGCAAACAACGCCGTGTCTTCTTGTCTCTCCTGCGCAAAGGTTTGTACGAACGGTACGTTGAAGAGGGGACTGCGGTCTGGCATTGGACTAGTCAAGCGACGGAGTGCCTGGGTGGTCAAGTCTGCTGAGGCATCAAAAGCACGGCATAGGAAGAGTGCCAGGCGGTAGCTGCTCAGTAGAGGGACCGTGTCTTTGAATGACGGATAGCCTTGTGCGCGAAGCAAGAAGCCTGTCGTGCGCGCGGCTAGGTCGCGGATTTCGTCGTCATCGTCGTTCAGGAGGTCGTAGAGTACTAGGCTGAGTCCTAGCATGATAGAGCGGGTGGCGTTGGAAGAAGGGGGTGTGGTTAGGATGGAGCGCAGGGCGTGGAGGGACTGCACGGCTGCAAAGCGTGTGTCGAAGGGATTGGTGTCGATGATGGTCATGCGGAGAAGACGGATGTAGCGTACGATTGCGGTCAAGGTGTTTTTACGCTCGCCTGGTAGAGAGGCGTATGCGTGATCGAGGAAGAAAGCGAGAAGGTGCAGTCCGCCCTGCGTGTTGGATGGTGGGGCCTCGAGGCATTGGGTTTCGAGTTTGGACAGGGTGAGCACAACATCTCCTTGTTTGAGGAGAGAGAAAAAGTCGCATCTGAGGGGGTCGTTGTTGGTGAGAGCGGTGGCTAGCACGGATTGCGCTGCTGAGATTACTTCTGCATCTGCAGCCTCGAGCACGACTCGGTGGATGTGGGATAAAACCAGTGCGAGAGGGATAGTCAGGTCGCTGGATAGAGCAGACTGGAGTATGCTGTCTAGTGTTCGTAAGGCAGTCAGGCAGGTATCCGGGTCTTCATTTGCGAGGAGCATGAGAGCGTCTCCGATGCTTTGATATTCGTCTGAGACCATGACGCCGAGAGAGTCTTCTGGCATTATGACTCGGTCGATGAAGAAAACCTGGGCCAAGGAACTCTGGAAAAGATCGTCTCCGAAGTGCTCACTGGGACCGATGTTGTACCCTGGCCCGACTGAGACGGACGCAGCTAGGGCAGTCCAGGCATTCAGTACTGAGACTGCATTCGCCTGACGGAGCATGGTCATGCCGCATAAGCTGACTACGTCGAGGAAAGCCGCTCGAACAAAGGGGCAGTTACTCGAGGCGTACCAAACTGGCGCTTTTCTGCATATTTGCTGCATGATGCCTGCGAAGCGATCTATAGCTGTAGACGGTCAGGCTTGTTATATGACACAGATGAAAATGAGACTTACTAAACTGGCTTGAGTTCCGAAGTACCTTCTTCAAAAGATATTTCATTACCAGAAGCATTCCATGCTGTCCATTGCGGGTTGCAGGGACATTATCCAGGACCAAGCAAAAGGTATCAAACGCTTCGTTCGAAGAGCACAACGAAACGTATGTTCTCGCGGCCATGTCTCGCATGTGCCAATGCGGACTTGGAATCAATTTCTTGACCAGTTCCTGCATCTTCGAAATGTCGCCAGGTGGTCTTGCTTGGCGCAGAATCTGGAGGGCTGGAAAGACACCTTCGGCGCCGTGGAGATCGAGGGGCGAGCCGTTTGCCTCGGGCGTATCCATGATTCTCTGGTTTTCATTCGGCTCGAGCAGATCAAGCAGGATGGTAACAAGGCTGGGGTAATTGTCATAGGAGAAACGCGACGTCTTTGCTCGATCGCGTTCTTTCCAATCTTGAGCTTCGTCGCTGCCGAGAAGTCTCTCAATCAGGGCTTTGAATAGCATGAGACCACAGTTGCGGAGAGGCCATCTGTAACAGACGTTAATATGAAACTCGAGTAAGAATTAAGGCTCCCTACATTGGTGAATTGAGAGTTTTTGCAGCCAGTTCGAGACCCTGACCAATGTAGGCTTCCGAAGCGACGCTGAGCTTAGAGGTAGTGAAGATTTCCTTGATGCAGTTGAGTGCGTGCACTTGTGGGAGTCGGCTTTCCTCAATGTTTGCACTTTTTGCTTCGACTAATGTCTCTGCAGTAAGATCTTTCATGGCTCGAGGGAAAAGCTTGCCGCTTTCCTGGGGCTCCGCAGCTAGTAGGGCTGACATGGCCGCGGGTATACCCGCGGATCTTCGAGTGATGGCATCTGACTTGGCTTGTATAGATCGCAATGTTTCCTGATACCACGCTTCTGGCAACGCACGAAGAGCAGGAATGTTCGACGTTACACAACGACGGCAGAAGATTGCAAAAGTTTGCGACACAGTCGAAAAAGCACCGCGGTGTCGTAGTTCCAACAATTGGGTGAAACATAGCCGCCCTAGCTTTTCGAAAAGCTGTGGTGTCATTAAATCGCTTTCCGCGTCCCCTATGGGAGCTTTCGAGATGATGGTCCTAAGTAATACACTGAAACATGTCAGTGGTGTTTTCCAACAGTTGATGGATCTTACCTTGCTTCCTTGAGACCTCGCCACGAATAGCTCAAGATCTCCTTTGTATCCAAACTTCCCTCATCCTCCAACTCGTCGGGAACATGGCCCTCTGGTGCATCTGCACATAGCACGTGGTAAACGCAAGTCCACAAACTCTCTATGCTTTCCACAATGTCACTGTGGATGTGTTTCCACCTAGCAAATGTTTCCGGCGACATGTTTGACACGAGAGCATAGAAGTCAGGCTGATCGACTACATATCGCAAAGCAGCAAAGATACCATGCACAGGCCGTCCATCAACAGCCTGCGAGAGATCTTCGTGCGCTACAGCTAATGTGGTTTTGAGCTGATGCTGGAGATGTTCGAAGATCTGCAGCTTTGTAGAGAAGTGAGAGCTCCCTGTAGTCACTGCTCCGTCTTGCGCAGAACTAAAGATCATTCCATAGGCTCGTGCCACACCATCCGCTTGATCGGCTCGTCCAGTCCGCAGCATGACAGTCTCCGCTCGTGCAATGAATGGAGGAATAGCTGACATCATAATTTCCTTCTCCGTCTCGGGTAATGCTGCTAGACATATCTGTAGAACCGACACAGCTGCATCGCGAATGTCGTCAAAGGGATCTAGGATCAGATCTAGGAGCGCTCGCACCAGCTTCTTGTTCCCGATTTGAATTCCATGTGCCCAGTTCAGCTGTCCTTGTGCTGATTTGGAGAGACTATCAAATGGTACACCGGGATCCAAGCCGGAGCGTAGCACAATGGTAAGAGATCGTAGCGCCGTGATGCGGCTCTGATAGGGCGCAGTCGGGCGAAGTTCCCACTGAAGAAATTGTAGATACCAAACAATGAATGAAAGTGACTCTAGAAGCGAATAGTGCTGTTTAAGTCCGGAAATAGATAGATCAGAATCAAAAGCCGCCTTGGGGAACGGTAGTCGTGCGTGGCCAGAAACTCCACTTTTCGAGATGCCCTTTGAAAGGGTCGCTGTGCTTGCTCGTAGGCGGTCAAAGAGCTTCTGTGTGTATCCGTACACCTCCCTTCGAAAATTGGCATCCGTGTCGGTATGTAAATGGGCAAGATTAAGCTTCAGTGCTCGAAGCACACCGCCACTGATGGCTCTCGTGACGGAGGTCGAGTAAACCGAAAGGAACATACCCGCGAGCCTGACTTCCGGCTCGGGATCAGACATCCATTTGCCGGCGATGCTATCAGGCAGATAGACAGTACCGTCACGGATGTCTATCCTATCTTGCACCCTGTGGTCTGAGGCAAGTAAGCACAAAATTTCAGCTACGAGTCATAGGGCTGCATTTCCGCACACTTACCAGTGTCCTTCAGGATCGTGAGCTCTTTTCCAGTCGCGATTGCTGCTAACAAGAATCTGAATTCCATGGCTCCATCAAGTGACGATGCGCACGCGCTAGATTGTGACAATTCATCCGGTAATGCACCGGTATGCGGAACGTACGATTCGAATCGCAGGTATGCTAGAAACCGGGTATATTCTGCAATATCGGGCAGGAAACAGTGAGGGAAAACATGAGTCTTGAATTCTTGTATGCGATCTGGCCACTCTCTTAGAGTTTCCACGACTGGCTCTATCCATAGTGGTATCTTTTTGCCATCCGCTTCCTCTTTCCAATAGTCTGGGGAGCGTCGAGCCTGTGTCAGGAAGTTTTTAATCAAATGACCTGCGGAAAGTGCGGTGTCATGATGCACGACCCACGCAAGAAATGACAAAAACACACCCTGGGTGGTTATGGCATTTCCAGTTGCGCTGGATGAGTGCTTCGATTGTTTGCTGAAGAGGTCTACTAATTCCGAAATTGAGACCACTTCTTTGAGCAAGAAGTGGGCGAGGCCTTGCAAAGCTGGCTTCACTTTCATGCGGTCCTCGCGCTCACAGATGATGTCCAGGAAACAGACGGTGGCTTTCTCTCGAAGCTCTGTTGCGCGTACACTTTGGTCTTTGATAATGACACTCGTGAGGACTAGAAGCATCTGCCGCATCGACTTGCCCTTCGTGTCGTTGGATCGCTGCAGGTAGATGTTGAAAGCTCTGAAGAAAATGGAGTCATTCAAGATCTCTTCTCGCGCATACTGGCACTTCAAAGCCGCGCAATACTCAACAATCGCACATAAGGCGTTGGAGGCGGCTGCACGATGGCTGCTGCTCAAATCTGCCAAGTCTGCGGTTTCCAGGACCGGAGAGAGAATGTCATGCAGCTTTCTGATACAGCATCAGTCATGTTTGACAATATTAATACAAAGCTCACGGACTTTGCATGCTTACTTCACACCAGTAGAAGGCTCTTCCTCTTCGAAATTCGGTAGGACCTTGGCCACATTCTTCGCTAAATCTCTTAGTACCTTGTCAGGGACAGGTACCTCGGGGCTTTGAGACGCCCCTTGTGCCATTTTCTCAGAAAATTCTCGAAACTTGGCGTCGTAAGAGCATCGATTTGATGCAATTCAAGGGCGTGGTTTCCGTTATGGGTGTGGGGGTATGATGACTCAGCGGCAAATCCTGCAAATTCGGCAATCGACCCTTGATGGCTTTACGAAGAGCGGCCATAGATCGTTGATGACCTAAGTTAGCGCGCCACCACTCTCTACTCCACCCAACTTCCAATGGAGTGCTTGACAGAAGACATTGCTAAAACCTCTCCCCATCTGCTGGTCTCCGCCCGTGAGCAACAATCTGCTCCAAGGAGAAGCGTCTACACCACTGCTCAAGCTGAGTGGCTACCATCTTTTCCTACGACCACGATGTCATTTCAAGAAACGGTTAGATGCCGTTCAGGTGGTGCTACTGTACTTAGAGATAACTTAATTCGATACCCAGAAGTTGAGGGCGACCTCCGAAAACAAGCACACTTGTTGGCGTCATGGTAAGTAAAAGACTGTCTCATTGTGGCTTTGGTCTTTCAGCGGTGGATCTGCGGCGAATCACTCTCCCACAATCAGCAAAACCCGAAAATCAAATTAACTCTACCAAGTATAGCTGCCTTCAAGTCGTAGTCAAAAATTTTAACCTGGTCTATAACATTTGGGTATCTTTGAGGCAGTGTTTTCACTATAACATAGGGTGGTTTCGTGGGCCACTATTGTCCAGTTTTACCGGCTGTTGGCGAGGTAGACACTCTCACCAAGTAAAGTCAAAGTCACTAAATCTACTCGGCTCTTGAAAGTTTACCCGGCTTACGTTCTATAAAGACTCTTCCGTTCTTCAGGCAACCACCTGCCTACAAAGCTGTTTGCGAAGCGTACAAAGATCATATTCTCATACAAGAACGAGCAAAAGCGTTGAAAACATTCCGAGATGCCATCTCGACCCAAATGTTCCACAAACCCTATGAAGACAGATAAGACTACATCAAAGAAGCGACCTTTGTCACCAAACGCTACCAGTAGTATTGCGAGGCGTCCGAGCACTCAATGTGGCTTTGTACTAAGCAGTGGTGAGGATGATGAGAGTACAGATGACGAATACAAATGTCATTTCGTTGCTTCAAACCCCGTTGGTCAGCAAGCTGTCGCTCCTTCAAAAGCACCTGCCTCATTACAAGAACCACTACCGGTAGAGCCGACCAAAGGACTGTTCCCCACGAAGCAAGTGAACAAGGCTCGTCTCAATGCGCTCTTAGGAAGAAACGGAAAACCGAAGCAGCCTACAAGAAAAGCTTTACCTTCGAGTCCGGCCACTCAGTCTCCACAACGATCCGTAGATCCTGCTGGCAGCAACGAGCTAGCAGAGTCATCCAACATCCCACAAAAGAACGCAGTTCCCTTTACAAACAGTTCACAAATGAGTCTTCCGAAAGGCTTTGGCAAATCTCTGCTTGGAGTAAAGCGCACGGCTGCAACCCATCCTCAACCTCCCTATGCGGCAAATTCTGTAACGGTACCACAAAACAATTTTCTTCAGCAACATAAATCTACGTACGAGTTAGGAAACACCGCGCCGATCAAAGGCAGTGATGGCATGAAAGATAAAGAGACGGCCCTGACCGTTCGGCCTTGTGCTGGTATCGACAAAGAAAAAGGCCAGCGGAAGTTCTTGCCTGCCTTGAAACCGGTGGCGAAGCAAGCACCTATAAAGCTGCACTCAGACTCCAGGAGTGCAAATGTACATTCGATGGCGTCATCGGGAAAGAATCTAGGCACCAAGGCTCAAGAACTTCCTAAATCAGAACCAAAGATACTCCAGTCACAAAGCCGTCACAAGGAAAACGAATCGAAATGCAAGCAGCAAGCTTCAGAGGTACATGGCATATGTATGGGATCCACCGAGTCAGACTCATCCTCTTTCAAACAGCCTTTGCAAAAGGATGCAGGCGGCGCTAATAGTGATGGAGCCAATAGCATTACCGTTGCAGCTCTCCAGAAACCTATCCAGGATTTGCCCAGGGCTCCTATGTCCCCCAAAATTGAGCAAGAAAATCTTAAAAGCAAGGGTGTGGATATCGAGAGCTCTAAGAAGGCTTCTGGAGCAGAACCTGCCGCACTATCGTCACCAGTCACTCTGAACGTAACTCCAGGCGGTGTACCGGACGCAAACAACAAGGTTCTGGTGCTCCCTCGGTACGAGCTCTCCAAAGAGGTACAACCTTATTTTGAGTACTCGATCTTCCGAAGGGACTGGTCCAGCGAGCAAGACGAGCAGGAAGCCTCAACTGAGGAAATTATTTTGCACCGCTTTACCAATATGCTTGAGGCTAATAAGCAAGCCGAAAAGCTGTTTCAAAGCGAAAAGCATTCCAGTTACATGATCGTTGAGTGCAGCACCAAACGAGATGAACACGGCTGCATAGTCTTGTCGAGTAGTATAGCGCCGTTTGATCACCCGGTACTCAAACACCATACAAAGATTTACGTGCGACGCGATTACGTTTCAAAATTCGCGAACCAGACTCCTCAGTCCTTGATGAGCACAAGCTTCATCTTCAGCACTGGTTACGTTCTCCGGTTATTCAAGCTGATTGAGGTATCTGATTCCGTCAACTCCGGAAGCTCAGACTCAGACTCAGACAGTCCTGTGGCTGTCGCAAGCGATCCTATTCGCGCATACCATGCAAATGACCGCCCCGAAGTATATACTACCCTTGAAGCTGCAAACCGCGCAGCCATAAACCTTCAAGTTCAGCTCAGCCATGAAAAAGACCCTAAGGATGCGATGACCAAAGCTTTCCAAGAACAAGATTTGAAGAAACTCAACGCCAAAGTACGTGAGCTTGAGACAGCTAGAGACAGTGCCGATAGATGCTGGCGAAGCAAGTTCAATGCATCCGGATTAGGAGGAGACAAGCTTGAGTTAGTGGTGGAGAAGGTAGGGATCTGTGGACCGAGGAATATTTGATGAACATGGTGCGGAAGTGGCAAAAAAGAGGAATCACATTATGGTATGCATGGAAATTTGGAATGTATGATTTTGATTTTCTTCCACATCAGCTGGCGACAGATCAATCTCCCAATCGGTTCGATTTCAAATGCATGTGGCAAGCATATTGATCACACTGTTGATTTGATGTTAAGTAGATGCGGCAGATACAGTATCACATCATAGGTAATGATTCAAAAACATGCAATTACAAAGCTCACACTTTTTTACATACGGTTCAAAAAACAAACGAGTCAAGCTTTTACAACAAACCATCTAGAAAAATATTCCTCTACCCGAACTGCCCAAGAATGTGACCAAACCCCCATCTAACACTTCCGCCACTCGAGCTTCCAAGCGGCATGCTTGAAATCATACGTGCCAAAATCTCCCTGGATAACCGGCCTGAAGTTGACATTCAGGATGCCCGGGTTTCCATCTACACCTGTGCACTTTGACCACTTGAGATCCGCGGTGCTGCTGCGCACCGTAACATAGTCTTTCATCTCCGGGCCGTCGCATGTAAGTCCACCAGTAAGAACTCCCTGAACACCAGTGTTAGTCCTGTCCTATACTACACAATAATACAAGGTGGAGGGATTGAAATGAACAAAACTCACTGTATTGCCCGCATTCTCACTCCAGAAAACTGACGTAAATGTATTCAGTTCGCTGTTGCCTCTCAACACTACGTTGCCGACGTAATCCACCTGCCTGAGGGCAACCTGCCAGCCGGGACTCGCACCCGCGGACTGGATGTGCACAGCGCAATTATCTGTTGAGTCGCCCTTGAGCTGTGTGAAACTTACGCCGGCCGTGTCGCCAAGCGTTGGAGAGTCTGGCTTGACGGACCCGGAGTCGTTAGGGCAGCCGGAGCCGGAGAAGACGAGGCGCGTGATGGTTGGGGGTGTAGGAGGTTCGGCGAGCGCGAGGAGCGCGAAGCTAAACAGAGGAAGGATATGGGCGTGCATTTCGCCGTCGTTATGGAGACAAAGCGGTAGTTAGGGAGAGAAAAGGCAGCGTTCTCAGCAATGTCGCCAGAGATGTATATGAATCGAGATGGAGTCTATTGGAATCCCCGGCGTCAATCGCAAATATATAGATCTTCTCAAGCAAAAAAAAACAGCAACAGAACAAGTAGCCTTTATATATACCCATCTTTACTCGTTCATTCCCCCAAAGTAATCCAATCTCCATTACCAAACCCTATGCATCTACCCCAGGCGGAACCTCGTAAAAAAAGACGCCCCTGCATACACCTTCCGCTTCTCCTTCTCTCCTCACAAATCATATACAAAAAGCTATTTCTATCCCCTCCCCATCTATCCCGCAGCGTGTTAATATCCCCACCCGCGCTCTCGACCTCGGACCCCCCGGCTCCACGAGCATTTATCCAAATTAAGCGAGCCGGCCGTACAAACAAGCTATGTAATACATTGCCCACTTTCCAGCATCCCTTCTAGAACACGGCTAGAAATATAAGAAATACAACATTGTTACCCCATTCTTTTTTAGACCTTCCGAAATTTCCTTAGCATACGTCGATCCGTCTGTCCTTCCCCCCGTGGCGCGGTCAGGCCAGACAGCAAGAACCCAGACCACACTCGTATATTTCCACCCATCTAAACTTGCATCTGCGAATCTTCTTTCACTTCGCATGCGCCACCGCCTTGTTTAACTCCTTCGTATCCGCAATGTGGAGTAGAAACGGCGGGCTCGTAACGAACAGGGTGGCTCTAGAGTATCTCCATCCGAAGATCAGTTTGCCACGAGTTGATTGCATGCTTTTGCCACTTGTACATCTATGTGGCACCGAGATCATACGCATGCACATTTATGTAAAGGGAAAAAAACGTTGGCTATCCACGTGGGGCAGTGGTTGTGTAGATTCATTGTTCAGGTGATGTATAACGTGTATCCATTCGTAATAGAATAACGACTATAGTAGAATACTAATATTATCTTCTCTCTCTAGAACGCTCATAATAGCTACGCAGCTAAGGTAATCTTAGAGCATACATACCAAAGGGGCGCGGCTAGATGCTTGCGCTGCTCGACATATGGCTTAGTATAATGCCTTAGCGCCGACAGCGACTTGACTCACGAGCGTACATCTCGTTATTGTTAATGCGATGAAAGCTCTAGCGCATATAATCATGCAACAACCTATAACCGTCTCTTTCTTAGTCGGTATAACCTTGTTGTCTTAGAGTAGTAAATTAAAAAAACATCACTAGGTCTAGAATGGAAATTGTAAATCTAAGGTCTTAATGTAACGGGGTGAACGCCCTTCGCCTGTTCTCCTCGTCTATGACCTCATTTACTCTACCCGTCCCAGTTGTTGCTTAGACAACTAGCATAGTACATAGATAGATATGTAGCTAGAGTCTAGCGCGCTATCGAATATAGGCTTATTCTCTTGGCCTGTCTGATTGTGCTCCCAAGCTTAAGACCACTCCCCAGAGTTGAGCCCCTTATATGGCAGCTTTGTATACGCATCCGCGGCTCCTCTGACCCAAGGAGTACCTAACAGGTTATCTCTTCTTGAATCTAGTATCATAAGAATATTGTGACAGCTGCACTATCCTCACATCGGCCCTCCTCGGACAAATGGCCGTTTAACTTTCTTTTTACGAAGAATCTAGTGTTACACCATCGTGGAAACATTAGATACGAAATATACTAAACTCTATGTAAGGGTTAAGACTGTGATAGTATGTATAAATAGATGTTCTGCCTCACATTGCTTTCCTGTCAACTAGAAAACAACTTCAAACGACGTACTACCTTTTGCTACTCGATCAACCAACCTCATCATGAAGTTGACAATCCTTCTCAGCGCCTTGGCCTTTAATGGTGTCACCCTTGTACAGTCCCCCCCCTTCATTTTTCATTTCTTAACACTGCATGGAGCTAACTTTACAATCTACTTTAGGCCGCATTCAGATTCAAATGTTCCGGAACCGTTAAATATCACAGTTTCTTGACAAGTTGCTGCAGTTATTTTAAAGGTCAGTGGATCGCAAGGTCCAATAGCTGCCTATTCCAGGATTATCCTTCAGATGGGCAGGGCAATGTTTGGAATACGTGTCTGTACAATGGTAAAGGGACAACTAGCGCTTCATGCGTTGGTATTTGAATGATTTCCTTTTAGAAAAAAAAAGGGGATAGGGGTTGACGCTGAGGATGGGACTGATGGGGTTGCTGGTGCGCTGGGTTGTGGGTAGGTGATTGCAAGACGACGGTGTGTGCGCGAGGTGTCGCTGGGAGATGATGCTCTTGTGGCGACGCTGAA